>LPNX010949037.1:0-15004 GCA_001517045.1 Pseudotsuga menziesii | reverse complement strand
GACCATGGAAGGAACCTAATCCTCTCACCATGTCAGAATGGCTCTAGGTCTCATCATTTCCCCTTGGAGGGAACCTCAATCTAGAGAACACCAAGCTTCTCCTTGAAGTACTCAAACTTCACTCTGGCCAATGGCTTCATCAATACATCAGCTATCTGTTCGTCTGTCGCAACATATTGGAGCTTCAATACTCTTGTCTGCACCATATCCCTGATATAGTGATACTTGATCTCTATATGCTTCGACTTGTCATGGAACAATGGATTCTTTGATAACTTCACACAACTCTGGTTATCACAATATATACAAGTAGCATCCAACTAGAGATCAAATAAATCAGACAGTAGATTTTTTAGCCATATTGCCTCACAACTAGCTGAACAAGCTGCGACATACTCTACTTTAGCTATACTTAGTGCCACACAGGATTGCTTCCTGCTAAACCAAGAGATCACACTTGATCCCATACTGAAGCAGCATCCTGAAGTGCTCTTCCTATCGATGGTACTTCCTTCCCAATCTAAATCAACATAACCCTCCAGGTTGATCTTTTTATTTTCCTCGTACTTGAGCCCATATTCAACTGTACCCTTCAGGTACCTCAGAATATGCTTTGCAACAATCAAGTGAACATGTCTCAGATCTGTCAGGAACTGGCTCAAGGTGTTCACATCAAAGCAAATATCTGGTCTCAAGTTCATCAGGTACATCAATGACCCAATAATCTGACGATACATTGTAGCATCAACCGCTTCTGATGAAGCATCACTCAATAGCTTCAGCCTCGATGCCATAGGTGTGGTTATGGCCTTGTAGTCCATCATCCCAAATCTCTTCAGAATCTCTACTACATACTTCCCTTGTCCAAGGAATATTCCATTCACATTCTACCACACCTCCATGCCTAACAAATAGTGCATCATAGCCAAGTCTTTCATTTCAAAATCGGCAGCAAGTTTCCTCTTTGTATTAGCAATCAAGCCATCCATCCCTGCTACAAATATATCATCCACATACAGTAGGAGTATCACTAGATTGCCATCTTCAACCTTATAGTAAAGGTTGGAATCTGCTTTACTCTTAGTAAATCCCAAACTAGATAGGAAACCATCAATTTTGTTGTACCATGTCCTAGGTGCCTGTTTCAAACCATACAGGGCTTTCTTCAATCTACACACATGAGATTCCTTGTCATGTGTCTCAAAACCGAGTGGCTACTCCACATACACTTCTTCTTCTACTACACCATTCAAGAAAGTAGTCTTGAAATCCATCTGGTGTATCTTCCATTTCATCACTATAGCCAGAGCAAGTACCAATCTGATGGAAGTGTATTTGGCTACAGGTGCAAAGGTTTCTTCATAATCTATTCCTTCTTTCCGGGAGAAACCACGAGCCATGAATCTTGCTTTATATTTCTCTATGCTTCCATCTACAACATGTTTGATCTTGTAGATCCATTTGGAAGTTACAATGGACTTCCCTTCTAGTCTTGGGACAACATCCCAAACATCATTCTTCATGATCGAATGATACTCTTTGATCATAGAATCCTTCCATTCTTTCCATTCTGCCACTTCTTCATAGTTGGAAGGTTCTTTATCAATAATGTCACATAGAAAGGCTACATAACTGGAGCAAGACCTAGTTCTCTTTCTTCCTCTAGGTGTTTCTTCTGAAGATCCATACCTTTCTGCACCTTGTATAATTTCAGGTACCCAAGCAGGTTTCCTCTTATGAGGATTCTTCTCTTGAGGTGGATCTACAGGTTCTTAAGGTTCTTCTAATTCTCGATCTTCTTCTTGAATTTCTTCGTTTATGGTTGTATCATGAATTCTGGGTGCTCTTGTTTCTTCAGGTTCTTCAGCCGGTTTCTTCCTTGATTTGATGTAGGCTGAATCTTTGTCAAATGTTACGTCTCTACTAATGTCAATCTTCTTGAACCTTGGGAAGTATATTCTGTAAGCCTTCGAGATTTCAGAGTATCCCACAAATATACCCTTCTTTCCTGAAGAATCTAACTTCATCCTCCTTTCTTTTGGAATGTGTATGTACACAGGACAACCGAATATTCTGAGATAGCTGACTTCTGGTTTCTTGCTGGAGAAGACTTCTTCAAGAGTCTTCTTCTTGAGTACTCTGTGAGGAGTACGATTCTATACATACACCACTGTTCTGGCAGCTTCTGCCCATAGATGCATAGGAAGATCTTGATCATGAATCATAGCTCTTGCAACTTCCATGATAGTTCTATTCTTCCTTTCTGCAATCCCATTTTGTTGTGGATTATATGGAGTGGATAAATCCATATTAATCCCTGAGTATTTGCATAAATCTTTGAATTCATTCGATGTGAATTCTCCACCATTATCTGATCGAAAGGTCTTGATCTTTTTTTCAGTGTGGTTCTCAATCAAGGCTTTGAATTCCTTGAACTTGCTGAAAACTTCATCTTTGTTCTTCATGAAGTAAATCCATGTCTTCCTAGAAAAATCATCAATAAAAGAAACATAGTAAGCATACCCCCTTAGTGAACTGGATGAAATTGGACTGCATACATCGGAGTGGATGATTTCCAAGATTCCTTTTTCCTTGCTTTCGCTACTTGGAAATGTCTTCTTTGTGTTCTTCCCTTTCGCACACCCTTTGCATACACCTTCATGTTTTGTTTGCATTTCTAGGAGACCTTCAACAGCTTTGCTTGCAAGTGGTAGTGCTCTGTAATGCACATGTGCAAGCCTTCTATTCCAAAGTCATTTGGTTCTACCAAGTCATGAACCAAATCTTGTTCTGGATGGCCCTTCATTTTCTATAAACCTCCTTCTTGTTCCCCAATCACTACTGCATCATCAATAGTCTTTCCTTTTGACCACATGATGACTTGACCATCTATAAATGCAACCCTCATTATTTTTGCATCTAATGCGAATATGGAGAGGAGATTCTTCTTTAGCCCTGGTACAAACAATTCTTCTTGCATTGTCATAGACTTTCCAGAGTCTAGCTTATAGGAGGATTCCCCACTACCTTTTATTGGATACTGGTAGTCATCTCCAAGTTTCACCTTGTGAGGTGATTCATGTTTAGATATTTTCACAAAGGATTCCTTGAATCCTGTCATATGTTTGGAAGCACCACTATCTATAAGCCAATCATTGCTGCCATGTGTGATAGTTCCTGTGAGAGAGGAAATCACAACATATTCTTCATCACCTGAAGAATCATCACCGACTTGTCTACTTCTCTTTGTGGAAGGTTCATCATCCTCTGTAGCATGAGCATGATGTCTTCTCTTATTTCCCTTCTTCTTGTGAGAGATACTTTTGTTTCTAGGACAATCTCTAGCAAAGTGTCCTCTTTCATCACATGTATAGCAAATGTACTTAGACATATCTCTAGTCTTTCTCTTGTTATTCCTTTGATGAGAGTACTTACTTCTGTGGTGGCTGGATCTAGATTTCTTGGATTATACTGTGAGAGCTTGATCTTCACTTCCCATATTTTCTTCTCGAGCTGCTATCCAAGCTTCTTCTTGTGAGCATTCTTCCCAAAGTCTGCTGAACTTGACTAACTTCTTTCTGGTAGAGAATCCTTGAATAAAGGAGTCCCATGATCTAGGGAGACCATTCAAGGTGGTCATTACAATCTCTGCATTTTCCACTTCTTCAGTTACTGCTTCCAGTTGCATTAGAGGAAATTTGAGGTCTAAAATGGGCCTCCTAAGGAAAATAATAAAATAATAGTTAATATAATAAAATAATAGTTAGTAATTTTGGAGGAAGAATGGAAAAAACTACTTTTTGTGTTAGTATTTTCGACATATCGCCTTGTGTTTTTACTCAAATTCTGAGAGGGAGAGCTCATTGGATGCAGAATTTAATTTTGCATCCAATGAGTACCCACACTGCATACTTTTGACAGACCCCGCTACCCCAAAAACAATAAATACCTGAAAAAATGAGATGATGGCATCATGTTTTTCAAGTATTTCTTGTTTTTTGGGTAGTGGGGTCTATCAAAAGTATGCAGTGTGGGTACTCGTTGGATGTGGAATTAACTTCCGCATCCAACAAGCTCTCCCACTTGAAATTTGAGTAAAAACACAAGGAGATATGTTGAAAATACGAACCAAAAAAGTAGTTTTCTTTTATGACAAATATGTCAATTCAACCATTATGGTTGACTCATTTTATTGAAATTCTATTGGTTCTTGAATTCCAACTCACAAAATTTATTGTTGGTGCATTTTCTTGTAAGGCCCATTTTAGACCCCAAATTTTCTCTAATGTTTCTTGATCTGAGAAACCCTTGTAAAGTAAGACTGGATGGTTTCTACATTCTGGATCTTTACATTCTTCAGTTGGTTTCTCAGAGTCATTTTCTGGTTTATGTTCTTCCCTTAAAACAATTTGGTTAGGGCATCAAACACAGCTTTAGGTGCCCTTAGGGAGGACACCTATGGTACAAGGTGATCCTTGATTGAATCAGCAATAACCCTCTTTTCCATAACCAATTTCTTCTTATGTAAGGCCTTAGCGTCATCTCCCTCTAGAACTGGAAACTCCTCACTGATATAGGAGTCCAACTCATTTTCTTCTAGGACCAAGGAGGTCCTATACTTCCAGGCTCAAAATTTATCAGCTCCGTCAAGCTTTTCATCAATCTTGGTTTGATGAGATATCTTAACTGAGAACCTCAAATGGAAATACAAAATATTTAGATCTTACCAGGTCAAGATGTTGGATCTAGATTCGGAGCTGAAATCCTATAGTGCTGGTTCAGGAGTAGACTAGGGATTTGATTTTCCAGAGTTCTGCCCAACCAAAAGCTTTGATCTTGATCTCTAAACTTTGATTTTGAGGAGGAAATCAATCCAGGCCTGGGCTCACTAAAAAATTCCACTTCTGTGGAAAGCCCTAATTTTTGGTAGTAGTGTCAGATCCTAAACTGAAAAACCTCAGAATTGGATTCTACTTCGACAGAAAGATGCACCCTAGGGAGGAGAGTTAATCCAACTTTCTTTTTCTGAAAATCTATGGAGGAAGATCCACAAACTAGGAAGCCCTAGTTCCCGCAGCTGCATAGTGTCTTCTTCTCAGGTTAGCTCTAACACCATGTTAGATTTTTAACATTAAGCTAGCATTATATTAGGATCTTTAACTGAGAGAATAATAAGCAGAACAATCAAACACAAGAAACAATGAACACGGTGCTTTTCCTCAGGGAAACCATAAATGGAGGAAACCTCACAACTTCCTTAGAGATAGAATCAACACCAAATAGCAAAGCCCCAAAAACAGTAAGATGATCTCCCGACAGCAGTAGCCTCTTTCTTCCTAGTCCAAGTGTCTTCTTCTTCCTCAGCTATGCGCTACAACTGAGTGTGAGTGAGTGTATGATAAATAGAGAGGCTAGCTCTCTATTTATATTAATTCCCGACTTGACTAAACCCTACTAGGGACGACTTCTCTAGGAGAGTCTAATAGCCCTAGTGCCTCGGAACTGAGAGGACTTTAACCCTTGAACAATAGGAGGGTTACCCACAATGAATTGACATCACTTGTTTACATTATAGAATCTCCCGATCGGAACATCGGGGCATGACATGACTCAACTACATTACAGACACATCCCGGAATAAACATCGGGGTACAAGACATAAGATATACAAGTGAATACATTCCGAAGTTACAAATACATCAACAATGATCATTTTGATTGGCTTCTGTGGATGGTCTCATCTTCTCGAAGAACTAGTGCAGAGAGAGGTATTTTGAAGGTGGTTCTCAGCATTGCCAAGATTACTGATAGTTATGTAGGATGCACCGACTTGTCAAGTGAAATTGAAGTGAAATGATTGCGAGATGTTAATTGACTGATACATTTTCAGATCTTTTCAAAATGATCCAGAATTTTGAAGTCAGAGATGAGCCATCAATTGATATTTTATGGTTTCTCAATTTAGTTGTGTATCTCATCTAACACTTGCAAATTTTTTTTTTTTTTCTGTTAACAAATGCTTTTGACATTTCTACTTTGTTCTATTTCAGCAGTGGAAAATCAGTCTACTCATCAGGTTAAATTCCAGGTGCAAGTCTTGGGTGATTATGACATAAGAGTATGGACTTAACCAAATGAAAAATAGTTGTAATTACTGATTTAGATTTTTAAGGGCCATCGTATTGGTAAATATAGGCCACTTGTGGGCCTGACAAATTTGGGCCAATTGTAATCCTCTTGTAGCTAGACAGAAGGAAATTTCCAACTTAAAAAACAAAAAATGCATCCATTGCTTGGGTTTAAACACAAAAAAACATAAACTTGCATCCATCGCTTGGGTTTAAACACTAATATATGATATAGGATTTGATTTGTCGGGTAGGGTTTTAGAGAACCCTCGTGCAACAACCAAATTTTGCAATAATAGGATTAAGAATAAAATATCGGCGCATATTGGCAAATCGAAAAAGATTGCTGATAGCTATTGCAATCAGCGCAGTGGAAATGAAATTGTATGAAAATATGTAAACATTCACACAAACCCTTGGATGACAATCGAGTATTAAAAAAGGCACAAGAAGTATATAATTTGATGTGGAAAATGCAAATAACAACAACAACATACATCACATACATCAAATAAGGGAAAACAAATGGGGATGAAAAATAGGCTGGCGTACCTTAGCGGGCCATGCCGGAAATCCCTTGACCTTAGCAAGCACAATATCTCCAAGCCTCCATTGTCTGCAGGCAACAGGAGCCTCCATTGTCTATAGGCAGCTATTTTTCCTTCTAGTCTTTTAGTCGATGCCATGTCATAAGACCCTGATGGCAACAACAAATGTAACCCTTATTATTATTCCTAACTGGCATACCTTGAAAAAGAATTATACCCTCCCAGTCCTCCTCATCCACAATTTCCATAACACCATTAATTCCCAGATGCCACAATAGTGTTAATGCCTCTAACAATTGGTTACCTATTAAATTATCGATTAATATTTTACAGTGGAAATATTTTCGTGGCTCCTTGGAAAATGGAGAAATGGGCTCACGATGGAGGGTATGTTGGCCATGCCTCCTAGGGATATTCTATGATATGGAAAGGGTCATATAATGTAAATATATTTACTTTATATGAATAAAATATAAATTTTTATTGGTTTTCTTTGATGGGTAGTATTTATTTGGTTTTCACATTATTAAGAGCATCACATTCCACCCTTTTTTACCCTGTTTTACACCTTTCAATAAAATAAACTACAAGGTAATTTAATAAGAATTTTTTTGTATAGGTTTCATATTAAAAAATGATCATTTATTTATAAATTTTAGATATGCATGGTTATTGGCTTAAATAAATGACCATGTGATGTAAATTTCATAATTTTGTTTTGTATGAATTCCTAGTAATGAAACTGCCTGGTTTTCTTCTTTGAGATTCCCATGAGACATCAACATTGTTAGAGACACTCTTATGACCAGGTCTAAAATTGTTTTTTAAAAATTCCACACCTTTATTGCAAATACAACAACTTAGTAAATATTGTGGAATCTATACACAAATATCCCAGACCTAATCAAGTCAGATATAGTGCATTTCAATCCCAAAATTTTTGTGGCTCCTTGGAAAATGGAGGAATGGGCTCATGATTGAATCACTTGGCTCCAATAGATAGAATAAAGAATGGAACACCGATTGCAAGTGAATATTGTGATGGATTTTAACAATTTTGACGGTCCGCTCAATCTGGACCCAACCCATTTATATCTCAAGATTTAACATCTCCACCCTCCCATTGATATATAATTTCTTCTTTGGTGTGTTTATGTATAACCAACAGGGAGTTTAATCCCCTCCCTGCTGACCACATAGGCTTTCATCTCTTCTTCTTAAAGTTGTATTTTCTTTTATGTTTTTAACTAATGAGAAAAAAAGAAAAAGGTAAAAATTTAACAAAATAGATTTAAGAAAATTAGCAAAGAAATCAATTGCTATATGGTGTTTTCACCATAACATCATGTCTGATGTGTTGTCATGGGCCTTAGTCTATAATGTCATCTCTATGTGGAAAATATTTGGCTTACAAGCAAGAAATGGTCATTTCAAGCTCTGTACGACCAAGAATAATTATCATTGATTGGGCCATATTATCAATTCAAAACATAACGTCTAAGGGTAAGGGGCTCATGGGTCATGTGTGATGCCATATACCACCTCAAAGGACCTATATACTACATAGATAATATTTAGCCAATGAGTAATATATGCCAGTCATTTTGAGGTTTGACACACCAAGTGTGGCTTTCAGTCCCTTAGCCATGAGTTGATGTGAAAAGAGTTATTGGGCCAAAACATTTTTCCTTAGGGCTCATGAACTATTTATGGGGCCTCAGGCCACCACAAAACCCTATAAAGGGAATATTGGCATGTGAGAAAGATATAGTACCTCTTTTATGAATTTTGGTTAACCATGGATAATTTTTGTAACTTAAGCAATGGCAAGGTCAAAAAACATAGCCTTAGGCCATAACATTTTCATTTGGTCTATAAGCAAAATATGGTCATAGAAGATTCTACACAGGGCGTAACAGAGAAATAGGAAAATACAACAACGATAGAGAATCCTTTTCATTTGTTCTTAGAAATCACGCTACCTGACATAAAATTATAAAGAAGCCACATGAGTTGATTCAATACCCAATTCTTTCCATCTTCATTATTTTGATTCGATTCCAAGTTCTCTCCATCTTCAATGATCCTATTGAAGGAAAATGCAGTGATTTCTTTAACGGAATGTGGAAGCTGGAAGCTGGGAGGTCATCCAGAGGCTCCATGAGAAAGAATTATCATGACTGGTACTTGAGTAATAGGCGGTTTGAGAGCCGCTTGTTATAAAGCCAAATCTTCACAGTGTTGTGCACCCAAACCATTAGTCCCTATAACAGAGAAGGATCACTCAGTTCGTTCTCAGTATCCAACGATTGCATGGATTTGGCCCCTTATACCCGTAATTTATGTACCCTCATAGAGTTTGAGGTGTGGCTACTCAGATTAGGTCTCCTGGCTGGGTCTTATCTTGGCTATTCCTAATTAGTCCATCTGTGTGAATCCATCTCATAAAACATAGTTGTAAATGCCAATCGGTAGTAATAAAAAATCCAATTGTGAGATAACGATCTAAATTTTGGTGACCTAGCATTAGTAGAACCACCGACATAGGTATATATTATATAGTATCTGAGAGAGCAACATCTAAGATAGAGACAGTAGATGCATCAACAACGGTAGAGATCCTAGTTTACTTTGATCCATCTCGAAAAACTAGGCTTTGAATGGCTTGGCCCAAGAATCAAGACACCCACGTTGCCAACTGGGTGCCCTAAGAAGTCGTCATGGGCGGAATAATATTAAATCCTCTCATGGCTGAATTGGGGATAGACCAAACGGACCAAATTGATACTCATAACCTCGAATCCATAGATTGATTTAGCAGAAGCCCCTTTGGGAAATGGGTAGTTGTACATAGATCTATATTTGAAAATTCCTTCATGTTTTGCTTCGCCTCCCTATGAAACTTCATAGGTTTTAATCTATATTTTAATTTGTATAATGTATAAGTAAATAATATGTGTATATATTTAATTATATTAAATCACATAACATATGAACTATACATATTTATTTATATTAAATCTTTTAACATATGAACTATAGTAACATATTTATATTAATTATATATTATTATTATATTTACATATTTTACCATTATTAAGGTGAAAGAAGTTTATATATCATAAGGGTGCTTATAAAATATTTACCTATTTTATAAATCGGTTAAGTATTATATTTACATTTATTATAAGTATAGTATGGATGGACTATGAATGTATGTATTTTAACATAATTCCCTAAAATGAAGCATGTTTTGTTGGGAGAAATAAAATTGGAACAATTTCAATATTATGTTCTCCTTGTGGTTTGAATTTTGTACTTTGGTGGGGTGTTTTAGAATAATCCCACTTGTTATGCATGCTTTAAATGGTAAACATATCCCATATGCTTTAAATGATGACGATGACGAACTAGATGACAATGACAGTGATGATGTTTTTGATGATGACGATGATGGAAATGATGATGATGATGATGATCATCATCATCTTTGTCATTGTCATCATGATTATCACAATAGTCATCATCATCGGCATAATCATCATCCATGTCATCATCATCACCATTGTCCTTGACATCATCATTTCCATTGTACTTGACATCATCATCATCATGATTATTGACATTTTCATCAATTATTCATCATTACCTTTGGCATAAGAAATAGCATCTACCCAAAATATGTGATTAGTGGAAAAGGGTCATGGAGGACACACATGATTTATGCATGAAAAATAACAACTTATTTTTTAAGATGATTAACATCATCATTCTCATTGTATTCATCATCATTGTCATTGTCATCATCACCATCATCATCATTCATTTCATTACCATCATAATCATTGGCAATGTCGTCATTTCCATTATCCTCTTCCTCCTCCTCCTCCTCCTCCTCCTCCTCATCATCATCATTGTCATTGTTCTCCTCATTATAAACAACATTAATATCATCATCATAAACATCCCCAATATCATAATCATTATCCTCATTTTTATCTTCAACATTTGGGTGTAAAACTAGATGCAAAAGTGGATAAAAACATGGATGCAAAAAAGGATGCAAACATGGATGCAACAAAAGTAGGCACAAAAGTGGGCGCATAATGGGGTGCACCAAAAATGGATGCAAAAGGTGATGCAAAAAATGATGCAATCATGGAAGCAAAACATGATGAAACAATTGGCGCAAAAGTGGATACAACCATGGATGTAAAATTGGATACAAAATTAGATGCGAAAATGGATGCAACAAAAGTAGATGCAAAGTAGTCGTAACACCCAAGGCAAAACCTGATGCAAAAGTGGATGCAAAAATGGATGCATAAAGGGATGCAATAACTGATGTAAAATTGGATGCGAAAAAAGATGCAAACGTAGATGCAAAAGTTGAAGCAAAAGTGGGTGTAAAAGTAAGCGCAAAAATGGGTGTGAATTGGGACATGACAAAAGTGGATGCAATATTAGATGCAAAAAAAGATGTGAACGCGGATGCAAAATGGGATGCCAAAAGGGATGAAAATGTGGGTGAAAAAGTGGACAAAAAAATGGATGCAAAAGTGGATGCAAAAATGGCTGAAACAAAACGCAATGCAAAACTAGACTCAAAATGGGATGTAAACTTTGATGCAAAGCTTGGCACATGAAGGGATGCAAAAAAATAAGTAGAAGTGGATGTAAAAAAGGATGCAAAAGTGGATGAAAAAAAGGGTGTAAAAGTTGAGGAAAACATGGGCGTAAAAGGGGGCGCAACAAGAGTAGATGTACAAACTAGGCACAAAATTAGGTGCAAAACTAGGATCAAAACCTGTCGCAAAACCTGGCACATAACCAGGTGCAAAACCCAGTGCAAATTACACTGTAATTTGCATCAGATTTAGAAAAAGGACCCAAAAAACACCTAAAATAGCACCAACCCGTGAAATTGCACTATTTTGTTCAAGAAATGAAGAAAAATACACTGAAAGATGGTCTAGACGCAAAAAAGGATGCAAAAAGACACGCTCAATCCAGTTTTTGTTGTAGTGGTTCTTCAGTAGTGACGATTACAAACATTTAATTTCATATGAAAATTTTTAAATTTTTATGAATTTTTGGAGTATTACACTAACCTGAGAGGTGACCAATTGTATTTTTTTCCTTTCATTCCCTCCATCGATATCATATGTGACATATTTGAATGACTGCAAGCTCACTTCATGTCTCCCAAGTTCATGCTCATCAGTGACATGTATGCATTTGTCCAAAAATGCCATTCCACCACACCTTGGGCATGTCCCATCTACACAAGGCCTTTGATAAAATGTGAAACCTTTTGTCCTTCTACACAAAACGCTATGGATAAAGTCTCTAGATATTATGTCGGTGGCAATGTAGTTGAGCATTCCTAGACAAGAGTGTTATGCAAAACACGCAATATATGTATATATGTGTCATAATAATAACCGTACTCAATGTGATATTGACAACAACATGTGTTACGAGTTGTGTTTATTTTAACATACCATGGTTTTCATTTCTACTATTATCATGCCAAAACTCCTGCACCAGTCCCTTTACCGCATCAATGAGCTTCATATCAGAGCGTGGTAACCTGCCAATGAAGGACCAGACATCTGTTTCACTAGAGTCAAGTTGTTCTCTTCTAGAACAATACCTATGGAGTGCTTTGATATCCAATCCTACAAGTTTGGATGCAGGGATTAAGATCAAGGCGAAGGGACCTGGTGCTTTTGTTCGTGATTGATTGTGACAACACACGATGAGATGCATTGCAATCCTTTGAACGATATTTCTTTCCAATAGTACAAAATGCATCTACTAAACTTCTGACAACATGAGAACTTGGTTTAGAAATGTTTATCATATTTACCCTTAAGTTTTTCTTAACAACAATCATAGACCTAGATTTTAACAACGATATAAATAATCTACATTTATCTCCATCACATTTAGAATCAAAATAGTTGACAAGTATCTGTTGAGATTGATATGCAATACTACGTTTAGACAACATACCTTCAAGTGAGCCAATGAGACTTTCATCAATTTGTATACGTTTTGGAGTTCTTCGGCATGAATTTGCTAATGGAGGTAGGGAGGTTGGAACTGCACCCTGTACCATATCGCCCAGTCGATCTGGCGCTTGAACATGAGCTTCATCTCCTTCCATGTCTTCCTGACGGTCAAATGGTGGAATTTGGAAATCCTCCTGGGTGGTATGAACAACATTGTCTTCTTCAAGCATACGTTCGACATTCAACGTCTCTCTAACTTCGTCACTTGTATACCCACATTCAATTAAATCTATAAAGGTTTTAGGTGGCCTTGATGTGCACCTACATTTTACTCCTTGATCAGTGCCATGCAGTGCTCGTTCTTCTACTGATATGGAGACCGAAGGCCCCTCGAGTGAATGCTTTTGTATTTCTTGATGTGGATTGGTAGGAAGAACTGTGCAATCCTTAACAACTGGAATCCGTTGAGTGTCCATAGAGTGTCTTCGATTGGTCATGTCATTTCTTTTCTTCTCTCTAATTTCTTCAAGGATTTCATTGGGTATCCTCTTCCTTGTTGATTTTCTTGCTCGATTGCGTGAGTTTCCCATCACCACAATGATCAATGATATATATGGTTTCCTTTTCTAGCTCCTCAATGGTACTCTTCAATGGGAGACTACCAAAGCTTGGTTTCTTTCTTGCTCAACTGTTTCTTGATACTCAAGTTAGGGGGGAGATTGGGAAGAGTGTTGCCTTTCCTAGCTCCTCAATTGCAAGAAAAACAATGGTAGAGATGCTCTATGGTGCTCCTCAATGGGAAATTCCCCAATCTTGGTTTCTTTCTTGCTCAATTGTGTCTACATACTCCACCACAATGACCAAGTTAATGTTTCTTTTTCTAGCTCCTCAATTGCAAGAAAAACAATGGTGGAGATGCTCTATGGTGCTCCTCAATGGGAAATTCCCTAGCTTGGTTTCTTTCTTGCTCAATTGTGTCTAGATACTCAAGTGAGGGGGAATATTGGGAAGAATGTTTCCTTTTCTAGCTCCTTAATTGCAAGAAAAACAATGGTAGAGATGCTCTATGGTGCTCCTCAATTGGAAATTTCCCAAGCTTGGTTTGTTTCTTGCTCAATTATGTCTACATTCTCCACCACAATGACCAAGTTAATGTTGCCTTTGCTGGCTCCTCAATTGCAAGAAAAACAATGGTGGAGATGCTCTATGGTGCTTCTTAATAGGAAATTCCCCAAGCTTGGTTTGTTTCTTGCTCAATTGTGTCTATATACTCCACCACAATGACCAAGTTAATGTTTCCTTTGCTAGCTCCTCAATTGCAAGAAAAACAATGGTGGAGTTGCTCTATGGTGCTCCTTGCTCAATTAATGGTTTCTTTATTGTTCAATTAATTCTTTATTTCTTGCTCCTCAATGTATACCATGCTCCAAGAAATACTAAGACAATTGTGGTGGAGATTCTTGATGTCAAAAACAATTTTGTGTGATAATATGGTGAAGAACAGAATGTTCATGCACTATCTGCAACCTGAAATTGCACGTGGAATGTAAAACCTATGTGAAATGTGTTAGAGTGTTTCTCGGGAAGGGACTGTTATTGCTTATACTGAGACGAATCATGCATGTGTTATTGTTAACAAAAATGTGGGAGCGTTTTGACCGTATAAAACGAGTGTGCATTTTACTCTATTAGAATTTTGGAGCATTTAAGAAGGCAGTTGCATGGATAAGGGATCATTCAAGGTTTAGGGGTAATTAACAAGCACTCCCTTAGTCTTTGCGCCTTAACAACCCCACTCTCTTCAACCTAACTATATTGTTTTACAAGTCAAGGGATGTGTGAGTGATAAAAAGATAGGTTAAGGGGTGTTAGTAATAAGGGGAGACATGGGGATGTGTGTGTGTGTGTGAGAGAGAGAGATAGGTTAGGGGGTTTTAGTGATAAGGGAAGACATAGGGATGTGTGTGTGTGTGTGTGTGTGTGTGTATCATAGAGATAGGTTAGGGGGTGATAGTGGTAAGGGGAGACCTAGGGATGTGTGTGTGTGCGGGAGAGATAGGTTAGGGGGTTCTATTGGTAAGGGGAGACATAGGGATGTGTGTGTGTGTGTATCAGAGAGATAGGTTAGGGGGTGCTAGTGGTAAGGGGAGACATAGGGATGTGTGTGTGTGTGTCAAATAGATGTGTGTGTGTGTGTTCCAGAGGGGAGACATAGGGATGTGTATGGGGTGACTAGGAGTTTAGGAGTGGGGGGAGGGTTAGATTAATGTGGGGGTGTCTAGGTGTTGTAGAGGGGGTGTAATAGCGGGGT
>LPNX010949030.1:0-14455 GCA_001517045.1 Pseudotsuga menziesii | reverse complement strand
CCTAAGTATATCGAAGACTTTGTCGACATCTTCCAAAGAATATGAAGCATGTAAACAAAATGATAACACTACAAGGGAACCGAAAACAAACTATGCAAAATTGTACAGTAATATACAAGGCACCAACATGATTTGAATTCCAAGCATAGTACTTCTTAAGATAGAGTCCATTTCTAGGATCCTTCAAGGCATTCCCCATAGACCTCTAACTCATAGGCACCTTTCTCTAGGACACGTCTCACAATATAAGGTCCATTCCACATGGGGTTGAACTTACCTGCCCCTAAAGGTTCACTAACTTGGTCATACAAGAAAAACAAGTCACCTTCACTATAACAACGAGGACGGACATACTTATCGTATTGGGCTTTGAAACAACGCTTATTTATTTCCAGAGCTACACAACATCCTAACACTTCTTGTTTCGGTTCTCTATGTGGACTAAACATTCCTCTAACTCGAAAGTGTCATGTAAAAACTCTATGGCTAGTTTGAATGAATGGATCTAGCATTCAACCGGTTAAATCGACTCCACCCCATGTACCAGTTGATATGGGGAAAATCCAGTGGCAGTCTTAACCACAGTTTGATAAGCCCACAAAGCAGAGAATAGCATGATATGCTAAATCATTTTGTTTTGGCTTATGGTTTTTTGTAGAATGGCCTTAAGGGATTTGTTAACATCCTTGACTTTCCCATTCTCTTCTTGATAGTAAGAAGAAGAATGTTCTTGATTATACCCTAATTTCAAAGCTATTTTTACCATCATTTTATTCAAAAAGTGCCTGCCATGGTCAGTGATAAGCTCCTTTGGGATCCCTAACCGGGTGATAATTTGATTGAATACGAAGTGAGGGACCATCTCACCATCGGATTTGATCGTAGGCATAGCCTCTTCCCATTTCGTGAACTAATCTACGGCCAGAATATTGTGATGGTTCCCCCCAGTAAATGATCCATAAAATCCACCCCCCACTTGGTGAAGGGACCAATGATGATAATTGGGTTTAACGGGGCAAGATGTGAGTGCATGTTTTGTGTTAAGACCTAAAAAGAGTGACATTGCTTGACCGCATTAACACAATATTTAAAGATTGACAACCAATAATAATCTTCTCTTATGATCTTTTAGGCTATAGAAATCCCAGATAAATAACCACCACATGCCCCACCATGACAATCACTTAGCACAAACTCAACCTCTTCATGGGTCAAACAACGACGCAAACTGGAGTCTACCCTACAACGATACAAAGTGTCACCAATAATGAGATAATTCTTAGCGTTATGTCATACATGTCGACGCTCATCCCCTGAGAGATGAGGGGGGGCCTTCAAAGTCTAAATATAGACTATAATTTCACCATACCAATGATCCGTAAACAAAATGAGAAAAATGTGCTCATCCACAAACGAGTCATCATGAATCAAATCCTCGTTCATAGTAGGGAGATCTGACATCGGATCAGTAAATACTAATGACTTCTTTGGTTTCACCGAAACAAATACGAGGTCAAATTCTTGCAAGATAACAATCCATTTATTATATTCCCCCCTATCATTTTCCCAGTCAAGACGAATTGAAATGGATTGATGTGAGCTATAACCGTAGTTTAGCGAAGCAAGATATAGTGTCTTAATTGTTGGACTGCATGAAAAGTCGCTAAGGCTAACTTTTCAACGTGAGTATATCATAGTTTGAATCAATAAGATTTTAGCTAAGATAATAACATGCTCATGGAGCTCATCATCCTCTTAACCCAAAACCATACCAATCGTCTCTTGAGACGCGCCCACATGTAACAAGAAATCCCTATTATAGTCGGGTGGACTAACCACGAGGACCAATACCAAGGATTTATTAAGGGCTTCAAATGAATCTTGGTCTCGCTAATCCCTAAAGAATGGAGTATCGTTCTTCAACAAGCTCATAAAACCCTTGGTCAAATTGGCATAAATTAAGAAAAAACGATGCAAAAATTTAGCCATCCCTTGGACACTCTGAAGGTTTCTAATCATGTGAGGGGGAGAAAATTGTATTATTGCCTCAAACTTTAATGGATCGACCCTAATCCTCTTCTTATATATGATGAATCCCAATAAACATTTGACCCTAACACAAAAGATGCACTTTTGAGGATTCAACTGAATTTGATAACGGAGGCATCTTTCAAAGACCAAAAGCAGGTGATTCAGATGATCCACTCTCAATCGAGAGTGAGCAGCTAAATGGTCCAGATAAACTTCAATAATACATTTTAAGGTCGTGAAAGGCAAAGTCCATAGCCCGTTGAAAGGTATCTCTGGTGTTTTTTCGGCTAAAAGGCATTTTCTAGTATGCAAAGATACCCTAGGGACATATAAATGTTTTCTTATGTTGATCCTCAGGTTTAACTTGGATTTGATTGTATTCTGAAAAGTCATCCATAAATGAGAAAACCTCACTTCCCACAAAATCGTCCAAAATCTTATCATTGAATGGTGTGAGGAAATTATCTTTCGGGCAAGCCCAAATCAAGTCTCTAAATTCAGTACATACAGAGATGTTATCATGCTTTTTATCGATAGGAAAGGGGTTGGATACCCATTCGGTTAAGGGAACCAAAGAGATGAAGCCATATGTAAGAAACTTCTATATTTTAGCCTTAATAGTGAGCGCTTTACAAGGATTTATTGCATGTAAGCGTTGTTCAACAGGTTTAGAATTTGGATAAGCTTTGATTTCATGTCCAACAATGTGGGGATCAATCCCTAGAATTTTGTCATATGACCAAGCAAATACATCATGAAATTATTTGAAGAGACTGGTGTATGTTTTAATTTCCTCATGTGAACAATCAGCATCGATATAACGTTCTCAAATTTTCCAGGAATCCGAGAAATGTTGATCAGAATAGTTGGAGGTATATTTGCCTTGTTTCCTTTGGAATATATGCCATGAGTTCCTAATGGGATCACAGGATGACCAAAATTATCGCTTAAGTTTGTCCTAGAGTCATCACGCTCGATCCATTCGAGCTCCGGGAGGAAGTAAGATCGATAATGAATCTCCTCCCAAGGTTGTTTTGGACCAGTCATGGCCCTGAGAATAGCTTCATGTAAACGAAAATTGTTGTTGAGTCAATCATGTGAGCATGACGATTCAACAACCCAACCCAGTGGTGCAAAGAGATCCTCCTCTTCCGTTCATGGACGGAAATGATCAGTGTCCATAGTAAGATCAAGTACAACTTGATAAGCGGCCTGTGTTGCAGACAATGACATTTCTACTATGGCAACTATAGTGTCTTCATCTAAATTACTCGAAGAAGGAAAAGTTCACAGCTCATCCAAATATATTGTGTGAAATCAAACTGGACTAAACGGTGACAAAACACCACTAGGATCAGAATTAATAGCTAAAATTGGTTTCGAAATATTAAAAGTTCCCATCAATGAAGGATACATTCCGACGCCAACATTATCAGTTGTCTGCTGATAACTATCAATAGTCGGGATAGTAGGGCTCGAAGATGTTGATGAACTAGAATTATCAAACAACAATTGGTCGATCGTCATTATCCTATCTTCGTAAGGTAAGCATGTGACACGAAATACAGACTATATGATCGCTTTCATAGTGTAAATCTAGTTTCGGTCGAGTAAAAGACTATAATCAACGGCCGCATCAACCACTTCAACTTTGAATGGCATAGTCTTCCCTCCAAACTATACTTGAAGGGAGGGAATAATACCATGCAGTAAACATAGTCATGGATTTTGACAACATGAGAGAACCAAGGCCTTTCCAACAATCCAAAGACATTGCAGAAGTCACAACGGCTTCATTGACAACTATGCATTTAATGGTGTTATTCAAACACTCCACATGGACTTGAAAATCCACATGGTAAGGCAAGCAAGGTGGGACGTTATAAGCCTCGATTCTAACAATAGTAGAGCCATTTGGGTCAGCTACTCAAAGAGAAACTAATAATGCCTTCCTCTGCAAAGGACAAGTCTAAAGTACTTCAAGAGCTGACATCACACAAGGAGTCTGGCCCAAATCCTCAAAGATGGAATAATGTTGGGTGGCTCGGGCATTAGGAGTGTTCTCTAAACGCTTTAAGACCCCTTTCAGTATGTGTGGTATACATTCAATCTTGCTGATATACAAAGGAATCTCAAGAGGTGGAGGCTCTTTACCCATGTTGGGTTGCGACGAACAATAGTCTCGTGAACGAGTAGCGACGTGGAAAATCGACATCATGTCAATACAGCCATTAACACCTTCCATAGCTAGCGGGTTTTGATTCCCACCAGAACTAGCTCCGGTGGTCAAGGTCCTTAAAGTCGTATTCTGATTATGAGGAAGGGGATCAATCAACACAGTTGCGCTCTGTGTGATGAACTCCGAGGAATCCTTAATTCAAGGGATCAAGTAGGTGATATGGTCTCTCCTGTAAAGCTTGCGAGGTAATTTGACATTTTGTTGAAGCCTCATATGGGTAGGTTGTTGGAATGGGTTCCTAGGCTCACAACAAAGGGGGAAAACCCAGCCAAGGGATTCAGATAATCCTACACAAGTATTATCCTATCCTCGAGTTGTTTGGTGTGGTTAACACCCATGGACACTAAGGCCTCCGCTGGCACTTGTGGTTCTTCAATCCTGGAAGGATCTATTTCCCAATGAAGGAAAATTGGATGAGTGATAAAAGTAAAAGGGAAATTTAATATAACTATGGAGGAAACCTAAACTAAGTCTATTCTACTATAAGAAAGTTGTTCTGGTTTGTTCTCAAATTAACCTGAGATGAAAGACTAATAAGTAATTGATCAGATTTAACAAAAATGTAAACAATATTGATTACTCATCAATTCAATTTACAATCAACCAACAAAATTTGACTGACAACAACTTGAAATTAGCACATTCAAGGTTAACCTGTAATCAGTATGTCAATTGAAAAAGTAACATATATCATCCAATTTACTATGTAATCATTTGCAGAAATATATAAAGATTTTGATAGAATAAACTCTTTCAACCCTTTGTCAGTACATGAATCATTAGCAAAGGGAAACCGAAGCTATAAATAAATGCACTTATTGATCGCAAAAGACTAACAGTAACAGCGATCCATCTAAAACAGAAAAATCANAATATATAAAGATTTTGATAGAATAAACTCTTTCAACCCTTTGTCAGTACATGAATCATTAGCAAAGGGAAACCGAAGCTATAAATAAATGCACTTATTGATTGCAAAAGACTAACAGTAACAGTGATCCATCTAAAATAGAAAAATCATTATTTGTCAAGGAAAATTAATCAAACAAACAGAAAGAGATCTAAAAGAATAACATCACTGTATTAGATAAAGTTTGCAAAAAATTACAAAACCTCAAGTAAACAGAGTATCTCCAATCTCTTGTCCAAATTTTTCCCTCCCAGAAAATCATCCTCCTTTACATGTGAAGTCTACCCTTTAAAAAATAATTATAGAAAGATGAATCCCCATGAAACTGGGATCATGTGATCCACATAGAACTAGTATCCAAGAAAATCTCGCCACTTATTCCAAATCTCCAACAATTCACCTATGTTTGGGTAATTCGTATATTCAAACCCGAGCTGAATATCGCACCTAAAATTATTCATTTCATTTTTGGCCAACCTATGCCAAAGACAGATGAAAATGTGGATCTTGCCTTGCATAGTAAATGGTTGCATTATAAAATAATCCAAGTCCCCAATGCTGATATGATCAAGCTCTTTAATAATTTCCTTAACTTCCTCACATCTACGTTCAACCTGCTCTATTATTAACTTCGAAGGACAAGCATTTTAAATCAGCTCCATGGTAGGGAAATGTAACTCTTCCATAATGTTGTCAACCGCATACCATCTTCTCCCGAAAATTGCATGTGCTTTCTTGATGGAATCTTCAATCATTTCATTCAAATAAAGCCAAGCACGCAAAACAGTTTTGACCTTTTTCAATTGAAAAATGTTGAGGGTGGTAATACCTTTTGGTTTGTCTTTCATATATCTTTGCCAATCCACAATAGCATCATAAGATTTGGATGCGTGTTCTCTATTGGTTGTCTGAGTCTCAAGGGTGATAGACATTTTATCAAAAGCAACATAAGTCTCAAAAATATCATCTAGAGTCCTAAACATTTCAGTTATTAAATCATGATGCTCTTGATTAACCAAGATAGCCAAATCTTGAAACTCCTGCTTAGAAAACTTAAAGAATACAAAGGAAGCAGCACTTGTAGTTGCATATTCACATTCTCTTATCAACAAAGCTATCCTTTGGGTATTAGCAACATTCATGGTTCTTTCATTCTGCAATTAATCCTGGAGAGAGGCATTCTTGAGCTGCAACTCTTTGAACTTGTCTTTAGATGCTTTCTCCATATTTTCCGCATGAGTTTTATGCTGTCTCTTGACCTCATCTACTTCTTCCTGCAGCCTTTTCATTTCCTCTTTCCTTTTATCGAACTCCTTGTTCAGTGTGAGAACTGCATCAAGGTTGGCACCTGTGAAAGCACCCAAAGTTGTGGCTGAATACACTACATCAATCTGAGGGTCACCAGACTGTTGAGTCCAGACTATTTGATTGGTGATAGGTCTAGACACATCATCATGATCCCTACTTCTCTTCTTTCCTTTTCTTATTACTTCCTTTGATGACCTACTATAAAAATAATCCCCAAGAGAGACTGCATTCTCTTCATCAAAATTATCAACTAAATGAGTAAATGATGAAGTCCCACTCACTGTTGAGACCAATGAGGATGTCTAAGTAATGGTAGGAGGTGGCATAGACATAGCGATAGGCGAAGTAGAAAAGGGAGAGGAGATATTTTGATCGATTGTGGGCATAGAGGTTGAAGAAATGATTGGGGTGATACTTTCAGAAAGTGGGGTGTTAGTTCCAGTGATCGATTGTGATGAAACCTGCTTAAGAAAAACTGATGATGGAGAAATGGGTGGAGGTAATGGCAGAGAGATTTTGAAATACTAGGTCTCATCAATAGTAAAGGAAGGAGTGTGGTGTTGTACCGAGATAGCTGGGATAGAAACTGGTGGTGAGGTCAAAGAATGATAGAGCTTGGATAATGGGGACGATGGGATGACCCCAACAGGCAAAGTGGAAAGAGTGTGGATGGATGAGAGGAGGAGTGTTGCAGTTGATGAGATAGGAACAAAAACAGATTTCGGGATGCTTAAGTTAGGAATAGAGTCTTCCATTCCATTATCATTGAACAAATCTGCAAATGTTTTCAAAGGCTCAGTCACTTCTTTTGTTATAGGCACAGAGGAATGCACTTCTTCTTCAACATCAGAGTTACTAAGGTCAATGGTAAGTGTTTGAGAAGCAGTCGCATGTGTTTTATGTTTCTTAAATGGACTAACATCAATTGCTACTTGTTCATCACCTATCAAGGTAGCTGTAGTAGTCACCTAAATGTCAGGAATAGGCTTAGCAATTGCAGTTGGTTGATTATCCAATGCATAAGTTGTCTTGTCAATTTCTGCTTCGACTGCTGAGAAGTATGCATCAAAACCTTCAATTGTTAAGAGATTGTTACTTCTGGGAGATCTTGCATAGGAGCTTTGCCCTTATTCCCATATGTATCAGTTACTACTAATAGAACCTTTGTTGCTTGGGCTTCCTACTCTTCCCTGCCCTTTCTTACCTTTTCCAGGAGGTCCAAATCCATTGCTCTGTAGCTCTGAATTTTGATTTTGAGTTCTCTTTTATACTATAAGATGTGACTCTGTTCTTCTTTGCTTTTGGCCCTGGCCAAGACCTCAGAAAAGGTATATACCCCCTGGTAGATAGAGCCATCAGAGACTCATGAGTATAACCACCCTTGACATGGTTTTGCTTGAAATGAGCATCAAGAAATCCTTTAGGGTCATGTTTTCTTTTGCTAGAAAAACCAAGCTTCAAGGAAACTATATGATCACTTAGTAATGCAACCCAGTTCGAAGATGGGATGATCAATGATCCAAGGTTCAAAGGAAATTTGGGCCAACCTTTTCTTTTGGGGCCAATCAGTTTCTTGTAAACCCCTTCAGTAATAGTTTGGAAAGATACCTCTTCAATTACCAACCTGTCAGGAACAATCTTGGGCAGCATATGGATAGTATTGGTGCCCCAAATCCTTAAATATGCAAAAGAATCGCCAACATATTAGTCACCCATTGTAGCAATAAAGGTATTGGCTTCAGCTGAAAAGGCGTTAGCTTTCTTTTTGAAGATTGAAAAATAAATGTTGCCGAGGAAGTGTTCACAAATATCATAGAATCTGGTTGCATAGTTAGCATCCCACAATTCCAAATGGTAAATAGGCACAGGGGAAGTTGACAAAGTCCAGTTCCCTCCCAAATTGGGATATTGGAACTCAATGCAGAATACATCAATGATGAAGGCCGAAAAGAAGAAATTGGGTTTCTTCTGGGCAGTAGCCTTTTGATAATCATGGATAGTTATTTTAAGCTCCAACGACAAGATAGAAGCCCATGGGAAAGATTCACCAGTAGTTAGGACATGATGAGCTATCGGAGCCCATTCAGCTTTAAAAATAGAGCAATTGGGAAGACCATAAAGTAGACATAACATGGCTGCTGGCAAAGAATAGGGTTCCCTAAACCAGGTGACAGGATAAAGGTCGTCTTTCCTCTGCGAGAACTTACCGGGTTCATTCATCCAAGATTTTAGCATTTCATCCAAATTGAACCTAGTCTTATAGGCTTGGGAAAATTTTGCATTGAGGGGTTGTATATCCAGTTTAAGAGCATAGGATCTGGTAAAGACTTCGGGGTGGAAGGTAGCTAACTGTGACCCTGCACTATCATTGAAGGAATAGTTTTAGGGTTTGCGTGTTCCACAATCCATTTGACCACATCATTATAAGGAAGGATGGCAGGTTTGGTAGCAATGGCGTGAAGTCTAGAATCCCTAATTCTTTGATAGGCTGACT
Source organism: Pseudotsuga menziesii (assembly GCA_001517045.1). NCBI lineage: Eukaryota > Viridiplantae > Streptophyta > Pinopsida > Pinales > Pinaceae > Pseudotsuga > Pseudotsuga menziesii. The sequence continues at coordinate 5,473 of LPNX010949030.1, read as the reverse complement.
GGTCATTCTATATATTAGAGAAGTCATCATTGTCAAAAATTGAGTACACCCTAGGCCATTCAATTTGATAAGTTTCAGTGACTCTGCCACTAGTGTCCAAGAAAATACCAAAGTTTGGGTCATTGGTCAACATGTCCTTTTGAAGGCTTTTGCAATGGGTAATCCGTGCCATTCTTGGAATTTGAGGAAAACTCTATTTAAAAGCGTAAAGCAAGAAATCAAGGCTAATTCAACCAAAGCTACAGTAAGCAATTAAACTAAAAACTGAATAAGAAACCAACCTAAAATCAACCTGGACTGTGATGACGTTGTCTAATAAAAACACAGTGAAAGTTCACGCAACACAGTAATTCGCAACAATAAAAATGGTAAAGAAAAATATAAAAGACCAACCTATATATAGATTTTCCACGGGTCAAATTAAGACCATAGGATTAAAATGAATGGACGATCGGGATTAAATCTTGCGGGATGCGGGACCGAAACACGAGATTTAAATTTTATTGACCATCCCACGATCCGCAATTGCAGGATGCGGGATCACAACTATCAAAATTTTATTCAACCCCTTCCACAATATACATCCCACAAATTGCAGGTTGCGGGATCACATAACAAAAATAATAAATCAAGCTACTTCCCGCAATCCACAATTTGCGGGATGTAGGTTGCACGCGGGTTGCGGGATGACACATTGCACTCATAGAAAAATGCTCTTGTATCCTACATTCCGCATTTGCGGGATGAAAAACTCGCAAATATTAAACTTTGAGATCCCGCAATCAACATTGCGGGTTGCATGAAGGACACATTTTTTGGGAAATATAGTCTTCCGCAACTCACCAAAAGCATACAAAACATGCATAAATTTAAAAAATTTAACTAAGTCAAATCATAGAAACCATGATAAACATTATAGGGACCCCAAAACGACTTAAGGAATTATGAAAAATTACTTTTGCATGTAAAATTGGGGTTCTCGTGTTTTGGATAAAACAAGGGATATATTGTACCTACAACACATTCGTCTTAGGTTTCTTGTTCCCCCATGATTCTCATCATTCTTGTCATCACTCTAATTCTCTTTTTTATTACCACACCTTTTTTTTAATTTCTTCCATTCTTTCTATTCTATCTTGGTTGTTGGTTACCCTTTTGGTTCGACAATTGCACAGAAAGTACATCTGCCAATTAGGTGGGAATGGACAAGGTCGTACCCTTTTCGACCACAAAATAGTTAATAGAAAAACTCTTCATTTGATTCGTAACCTAGTCCATAGCTTTGGTACTTATGGAGCCAACAATCCCATCAGCATGTGGCCCAATTTTGAACTTAGGATCATGGTTTGATCACGGAGCGTCATGAACAATATCATAAAGGATCCTAGACTGAGTGTAAATCAAGTCTAAGTACTAAGCTCTAAATATATCATATTCCTCGATGGTCACTCCGGACATCGAAACATCATTCGTGATATATGGTAACAAAGACATCAGAAACCATTCCAATAAAAATTTAGGTGGAATGTTGGCCTTGATCAATCGCTTCCACCTACACCACTCTTGAATGTGATTAGAGATATGGGTGGCATTATTTTTCCAAAATGTCAACAAGAGTTTGGTATCAAAGGGGTTGATTTGAAGTTGTGACAATCATTTGTGTGGGTTGAGTTAATTTTGTAGCTGTTGTAGCCTCCCCCAACCCTCTGTTCCTAGGAGGTAGGGATCACTCCCAAGATCAAAGGTGCTGATATTTTAAAATCATATATATTTTATATTTACTCTTGTATTTGTAGATGTTAGTAATTGTTTATGTTAAAATGCTTGTTGATTAGTCTTGTTAATTGACTGTTAGTTTTGATTATTTCTCATATTAATAATGCTCTTGGTATTTGTTGAAGTTTATAAATTTTAACTAAGTATACAAACTTATGTCAATTCTTCAATGTGAATAACCAACATAGATCCAAATCCTAGGTTCTATCAAGCGCCAAGAGGGATCAAATCTCTTCGTAGGTATCCATTGATTTGATTCAAACCAAAAGAGACATCTTTTTATTTAAGGTCCACATATAATATTTATAATTTATATTTATATCTTTAAATTTAATTAAAATTTATAATTCAATATATATATATATTTAATTCTAATATATATTTATACTAATATATCGAAAAAGGAAAAATTCATATGGACCTAATATATATTTTAATTTTAATATATATTAAAATATATTATGGACCTAATATATTACTTTTTGGATCTATATGTTATCCTACCTCTATTTTGGCAATCTGTGATCTGCCTGTGAGCTATTAAAATATATTACTAATATATGGACCTAATATATTACTTTTTGGATCTATATGTTATCCTACCTCTATTTTGGCAATCTGCGATTTGCCTATGAACCTGATTCAATATATTCAATGGCATAAAAGTAATATTTAGTAACCATATAAAATAATAAAATAGTTGGATAAAACATGTTAGATCGATCACAATGGTTTTTATAACAAATTGCTCTAGACAAGTCGAGGATATTTGGAATTTTGTGAGCCACCTTTCTTGTATGGAGATAAATTAGATTATTTATTGTATGGCGATAAACAAATTAGATTATATATACTTTTTCTGAAGGAGAATATATTTTGCCCCTTTTCAAAAGATATCTATGGATATTATATTATACTTACAGAGACTTGCCTGTAGTATTAAAAAGAAACATATTTTTAGAATTTAGAGCGATTTTAACTTTTCTCTGCTAACTGAAAGCAACTTGCTGCCATGTGTATTTAAATTTTACTTTTGTACTTTTGACTGTCAAGCTCTTTCTCACATGAATTTGTGGCAAGAAATTATTTTCCCTCGATAAACTACTTCGAAAACAAATATGTGTCTCTTGAGTAAAAAACAAAAAGTCAAGGTCGCACTCAAAGACACTACAACATTAACAAAGCTTCTTAAAATGTTACAACATCTAAAAGATATAAAACTACCATTATATAACAATCCAATGCATATATCACAAACATTAATCGCTTTGTTGAGCAGTTAATACTCTTCTTGCAATGATAACATCGACGAGAATGGCATGAGCCTGCGTCTGCGTGAGGCTGCCACACGGAGATGGCAGCAAGGAGGAGGATGGAAAAACATTCAAATGCAGAGAGCGCAAAGCGTGGGAGTTTGCTGGCTTGTACTTAAAAACAGAATATTAAGAGTTTTTGAGGAAGGCAAATAATGTGGTTTGCGGTGCTACTTGAACTGCTTTGAATGTAGATTAGATGGAAACTTAGTGGTTTCCAATGTTGGGGAAGTAGTTATTAACAGAAAAAAGGGAGAAGCCGAAGCTCAGACACTTGATAGAGCCCTAGCAATGCCAAGCTAAAATGTAGGAAGAATATGAGTGGACGTAAATGCAGGAAGAATCTGAGTGGACGTAAATGCAGGAAGAATCTGAGTTTGGCATGAGCCTTTATTTTAAGTATGCATATAAATTGGGTCTGCGTGAGCCTGCCACACAGAGATGGCAGCGAGGAGGAGGATGGAAAAACATTGAAACGCAGAGAGCGCAGAGCTTTGTTATTCAAATTGGAATCTAAGTATGCATGCCATTTTTTTAAGCTATAGAGAGCGCAGAGCCTTGTTATTCAAATTGGAATCTAAGGGATGGCAGGATTGAAATAAAAGAGTTCCCTAATCGTGTCGATCTTCTGTGTGGTTTGAACCTGGATATCAGCCACAGAATATCTAAACACTAAGCACCCGTGAGGTTGAGACTTTTAAAAAAAGAAAAGTATTTCTTTAATAGTTTATGTGCTACTAAAATTAAGTGGCTTGACTATCAGCCACAGAATATGAAAATAATTTGAACCTGGATATCAGCCATAGAATATCTAAATAATACAAATATTACCTGCAAAAAGAATATCTAAAGAATATATGAATTGATTGTCGATTAGCAAATTTAAAATTCTTACCTGGGTTTATTGTTGCTGTCGCAGTGGTTGTTGCTGTTGCTGGATCAAGGTAGCTAGCTATGATGTAGTTTGTGATACTTCTTGCTATTTATATAGTTGTTGTTTTTTTTCTTCTAATTTTATATTTTTTTTTTATAGCAGACATAACATTATGTTCTTTTTTTTATAGCCGACATAACAAATGTTATGTAACATTACGTAACGTTACAACGTTACGTAATGCTACAACGTTATGTAACGTTACAAGATCTACCCCATACTGGGTTGTAGAGCGCCTCTCGGTGCAATAAACAAAGCTTTCATTCTTTGTTGATCTTGTTTTTGTAGAAGTCCATAATTTATTTATCTAACTCCAATTCATTATAGATAAACTAACACTAAATAAGAAATGGTATCTTGCATAGTCGTTGCATGATAACTCGCAAGAAATCTCAAAACCTGAACTAACAAATTAATGAATAGTTCATTTAACTGCTTCTGAAAAGGGTAATTTAAAAACCTTTCACTTTGATTGAATAGAGTCATCATTATATTTCATTAACAAACTAATTAGAAAAATAATGCAGAGGTAACACAAAATATTTGTGTCTACAATGTTTCCAACAGATTATCTCAACCTTGGATTTTAATTACTTTGCACACATGGTGATTGGCTTCTACCTGGTCTGTATAGCACCAATTTGGCTTATTTGCATTCTACAAGGTGTGAAACATCTACTCATATAGAGCCCAATCATTTTCAACAAGGCCAGAGCTCAAAGCTTCCAAACTGGACAACATTTTTAAAGAACTTTATAGCACACTACATTGTCCAAGCAACGACTTCTGAACTGGAGAAAAGCCAAAATTCGATCAAATCATCCAACTTTTACCATCCATATCAATCTAAAGACTTGATACAACATGGCAGAATTTTGAGCAAGTATGAACTTTGTTGCTTTAATCCTGAGAAAATTTCCCTTGACCACCAACACTTAACTTGCACAGGGTTTGAATTTAATTGCAAGTTCAATCTATAGTTCAAACACCATTGTATCACATTCAATACACATAACTCAGCTGACAGTTCTTCTCCCCTAGGGGAAAATGAAGATTGGGCCACTATTTGAATTTTACGATGACTAACTCAAACTGTAGTTCAGAATCCTTTGTTTCCATCTTTAGTAAGATTTCGACACTGCAAAGACCCAAAATTTTCTTGCCCAGGTAATTGCCAACATACCTTGACAATCACCAGAGCAAATCAGTTTAGCGAGAATGACACATCAACTAAATTGATTCTGCTCTGTAAGCTTGTATCTACTGCCAATCCATCTACCTTAGATCAATCGGACATCAAAGTTCAAGTGGAAATTCAATGGTAAATCAATAAGGGATAGTGTTAATTTGTTGCGTAGGGATGGGTTTGTGGAAATCTTATTCAGATAAGTGTCAAGCTGACAACATACCTTGGCAATCATTTAAGCAAACAAGTTGAGCTAGAATTACA
>LPNX010949028.1:390610-450069 GCA_001517045.1 Pseudotsuga menziesii | reverse complement strand
TTCTAAGAGGCAAGAAAATCACAACATCATCTCAACTTCTAGACTAGTGAAGCAATGTAAATGAGGTACCTTCCCTTCAACTATGACATCCTCACAATGTGGTTTATAACCCCCTTTTTTAGTTTCGATTTGACTAGCAAGTCCCTTGATTGACTATTGGGGGGATGTTGGATCCATTAAGCACCAAATTCAAACATCTCAAATATATTATCAACTACTACATCCCACTATAATTGGACTCTAGGCATAGATAGTAGACACATTATCTTAATTCAATTTCTTCACACTTTCATTGTGTATGTATAATGTTGTACCTAACAACTATCCCAATTTTGACGAATTTATAGTTATTATTTGGTTCAACATCAATACATTTCTTATAATTTATTTTATTTTAATTTAATATTGTGATTTCCTTCAAATCATGCTATATTATAATATGTTATTTAACAATAAAAATATTTAATATGATACTTTGTTCACTTCAAATATAGATAGAGATCTTCTTGTAATAAAACATGCAATTATGTGTGCAACTTAACTTCATTAATCCTACATTTTATATCTTCATGAATATTTTTTCTCACGATTCAACAAATTACAGATTTTCATATACTCCTCCTAATTTATGGCATACCGAACTAGTTATAAATGATACAACATTTCATTTTTTATGATTGTATACTAAAAACACTTGGAGTAAATAAAATTTGTGATCAATAAAAACATTCTTTCTAGGATTAGTTTTTCCAATTTTAATGGAATATTTCTTTAATGCATAATTTTTACAAATTAAATGAAATAAATAAAATGTTTACAAATAAATTCAATGTCATAGAAGTCCTTGTAATAGAATTTTTCTAGATTTCTTGAAATAGGTGTTATTAGCTGGTTGCTTGGACGCAAGTCTGTAATCACACACTAATTGTATTCCATGTGAAATCTATAACCCTTCAATATCAGTTGTATAATACTCAACAGATTATGTTTCATACCTTGGACATAATAAACATCAGGAATAATCTTTTGCTCCCCTTATTTGGTTATAATACCAACAATACCATTTCCCAAAACAATGACTTGGACATTATTTCCAAGTGTGACACTAGTTTTAACTGATTTATCTAGACTGTAAAACAAATTTACATTCCGAGTCATATGATTGCTACAACCTGAATCCAAATACCATATATCACATGGACTTTCTTAGACAATATTGCATTGAAGTGGGGATGCACATGCCAATAACATTGTGCTCAACAAAGTGTTGGAGTTGCTCGACTGATTTTGACCTTGCTTACCTTGGTCATCTTGCTTCTTCCTACATTCATATGCATAATGAACAAATTTCTTGTAGTAATGAAATTATAATTTTGATTTATCAAACCTGTGACCACTTGAATGACTAGGGTTTTGATTCTTCCCTCAACCAGCGACATTCACGGGACTGTTGCTGCCTCCTTTGGAAAAACTTCTTCCTCTCCTTCTAGAATTATATATTCCTATGCCTCTTCTAGGACTTATAGATGATTGTGGTGCAAATGCACCTTCTAATGATGTATTTGATTTATTGATTCTATGTTCATTATTGACGAGAGAGGCTTGCAACTCATCAATAGTAAACTGTGATAGGTATTTGTTTTGTTTTGAGTTCTTAACCAAATATTCAAATATTTGGGGAAGAATTCTAAGAAATTTTTCAACAACCATTCTTCCTTCTATATTTCTCCATGAGATTTCAGTTGATTTATCAACCTAATAAGTTGAGAATAAAACGAGTCCACTTACTATGTGTATTTCATTGACAGATATTCAAAATATCTTCTATGAATCTGCAATCTAGAAGTCTTTACCTAGTCCAACCCTTAATAGGAGGTTTCCAATGTATCCCATGCCTACTTATCAGTCTTTGTCACTGCTACTTTTGGGAGTTTGCTTTCATACATTGCGTAGTGTATGTGGAATGAAATCTTTTTGTTTTCCTTCCTCTCTTCCCTTAGGGAATCCATCTCCGCTTGAGTGAGATTATTATATGCCTCCTGATCTATTGGTTATGTATATCCATTTTGGACTATCTCCCATACATCTTGACCTCTAAACAAAGCCTCCATTTTTAGAGACCAATAATCATAATTCTTTCCCAAGAAAATTGGAGTTTGTAAGCTTGACATATGTGCACCAGAGGTGGAAGCCATTTTTTATTTTTCTTTAGAATTTCTTTCTTTTTTTCTTTCTAAGGAAACGTTTCATTCCTACACGCTCTCTGATACCAGATCTTGGATGAATGACGAGGACGATTTGTGACAGTAAAATTGAGTTACTACACAGTGAGAATTTTCATTTTTTTTAAATTTTGGGGTTGCAACATACTACCTTGGGAAACTCCACGTTTTTTCCTAGTGGTTTAACTTCAATCAAAATACTTGCGACCGAAATTTGTTGCAACTAATTTTTACTATGACAGAGATTTATTACGACGTACTTTTACTGCTATAGGGTTTTAATGCGACGGGAAAGTATGCAATAGAATTGTGTGTGACAGACTTCACTTTTGGTCAACACACTCTTACCTCAACATAAATCCACTTGAATTTGACGGGATTTTACCGCGACAGGATTTTATACGTGAACAACTTCCATTTCAACTGGAACACTTTTAGTCGAACGTAACAAAGGAGATTTCTTAGTGTTTTGAATTATAATAATAAAAACACTTTTCACCAACTAGTAATTTGGGATAAACCTCGACACAACTATATTGCGACAAGCTCACAATATCATATAACAAATATATTAAGTAAGACATGTGTTGAACACTTTGTCGTAAAAACTCAAACTTTTACACAGTGAAATATTTGTGGGTTCTTTGTGTCTTTCAGAAATTGTAAATGAAAACAAAAATTACATAAGTAATAATGGAGAATATGTTCGGAATAAATAAAACATGGATTCAATCATAAACTATAGAATTATATTTATATTGTCGTGACATAACAAAGAACTACAGCTGCAATTACAAACTTGGAAAGTACCTTTTGTAACTTTGTTTAAGGCCAAATTACATAAATATTAAACCATTGTCGATGTGTACTAAAATATTTTAATCATAATATTGTAGTTATTTAATTTTATTTTATTTGAAAAAAACACAAATTAGTACTAACTATTACAAACTAATTAGTTTTAGTTTTAATAATATTAGTATGATGTAGTAAACTAAATTTTGTTTCATTTAACAAACCCTAAAAAAATAACAATATATTAACTATTACAAAGTTATGTTGGAATGGTATCATCTTTATATAACACATTATACCATTTTTTAAACACATAATACATTTTTATTTATTTTTTATTACGTCTAGAGGTGTTGGATGTGTAACTCCTTAAGTTCTTATAATTAGCTTTTAATTGAATCAAATAAAAATAAAAAATAAAATAAAATAATTTGAATATACCAAATCATCGGTCGGCTTGATAAAAATAAAATAAATATCAAAACATAATAAAAAATAAAGCCAATTATAAATTCATAAATGAAGCTTCTTGAAGTTCACATTTCTTCAACACACTTAAGCTTTTATTTAAAACTATCTAAATCACATAAAAAATTTCTTAAAAAAATTTCCATAAACTTTCTTTATGATAAAGAAATTTCAAAGTATTAAAGACAATTACTATTATTTTTTTCTTCATGATTAATGTGATAATTTTGGTTAACCCAAATTAACAATGAAATATTAACCCAAATGAAATCTTTATTATTACAATTACAATCTATTCATTGGTGTTCTTATTAATTATTTAGTAAAAATGAATTTGGATCAACCACAATCTTTGTTTTAACTTTCTTTTAAAACATAAAAAGCTTATAGTATTAAGTTTAAAAAATTAATATTAAATCAAGTTTTTAAATCTAATATTCTGTTTTAAGTTTAATATTGGCTTCATATTCTTCTTTAAGCTTAATATTGGCTTCATTGAGCACATTCTACAACCTAGTAGGGGGGTGTGTAACTCCTTCCGAGCTTATAATTGGCTTATAATCAGCTAAAATAAAAAAATAAAATAAAAAAATAATAATTTGAATATACCAAAACATTGGTTCACTTGATAAAAATAAATAAATATGAAAACATAATAAAAAAATAGAGCCAATTATAAATTCATATATGAAGCGTGTTGAGGTTTACATTTCATCAACGCACTTAAGCTTTCATTTTAAAACTAACTAAATCACATAAACTTTTTCTTAAAATAAATTGCATACACTTTCTTTCTGATAAATAAATCTCACCATATTAAACAAAATTACTATTATTTTTTTCTTCATGATTAATGTGATAATTTTGGTTAACCCAAATTAAAAATGAAATATTAACTCAAATGAAATCATTATTATTAAGCCACACTCTTTGTTTTAACTTTCTTTTAAAACATAAAAGGCTTATAGTGTTACCTATTAAAATTAATATTAAATCAAGTTTTCTAAATCTAATATTCTTCTTTAAGTTTAATATTGGCTTCATATTATTCTTTAAGTTCAATATTGGCTTCATTGCACAAAGAGGCACATTCTACAGCCTAGTAAGGGGAAGTGTAACTAAATATTGGTAGGCTTGGTAAAAATAAAATAAATATAAAAACATAATAAAAAAAATAGAGCCAATTAATCTTTCATTTTAAAACTAACTAAATCATATAAACTTTTTCTTGAAAACAATTACATAAACTTTCTTTTTGATAAAGAAATCTCATGATATTAAACACAATTACTATTATCTTTTTTTCTTCACGATTAATGTGATAATAAAATATCCACAGATTGTCATTTTCACATTATAATATTTTAAAAACTAACATGGCATTAAAAATATCACTTTAAAGCTAAATTTTAAAAAAATCAATTGCTTTAGGTTAAATTTGATAACCAAATTCTAACTAAACCACATTAATCATTGTTTTGGACATTTTCAATCTTTTCAAAAATATATTCAAGAGATAGTAATATTGTGGTTATTTTTCAAACTTTTAAAAATCAAAATATACAAATGCAATGCAAATAATACTTGAGCTATCGACATAATTGATAATTAATGATATGATACAAATATTACCTACTAGTTTACTTCAACAATATTATCATTTTCAGTAGAGACTGCAACAATATGGATTAATACCTAGCAGACATATTGAATCCACTGCAACAATTAATTTTTGGGCATATGGAACTAATTTTGGCAGGTAAGAAATTGATTTGCACACGCAATAAGAGTGTTAATACAATGCCATAACAATATGATATTAATTACCACAAACATTACCTGCATAAACAAATATATGAAGTAATACCCCTTCGTGTATCATCCATGGTAGTGTGCAATAATGTGCATGGATACCCCTTGGCATGATAATCGGGGGCAACCTCCTTTTCAACTACACATATTATGATGAAGACATGATTTTAATGACACCCTTGGCATGATAATCGAAGACAACCTCCTTTTCAATCACACATATTATGTTGAAGACGCGATCTTAATGACAAAATGGATGATTATTGGATTCGATAGAGAGAAAAAGGTTTGCACCTAGATATATTTTATCCTTTTAAACCCTTGATAGAACCACCTTTAAAATAAATCTAGACTCGTTTAATCAAAATATAAACCTATTCAATTAATTGAAAAGTCAAATATTATGTTAAAACTTAGAGATAGTATGCTATTCTCTATAAAGTAATACATAGTTGTTTATGATCAAGATTTAGGACTCACTTGAAACACACATAGGGATAAAATTTGGTTACTTGATTTTATACAAAGGAAAAGAATAAATTTTGAATGATATTAAATTATAAAATAAAGTTATACTAAAAAAATGTTATTTTAGATTTCTATAAACTTTATAATCAAATTCTAAAACTAAAACTGGAATAATATATATTTTGTTAAAATGGTAGTCTTGCTAATGAGCTACTATTAACGTTTTCAAATTTCATTATCGTGTATTTGGTTAAAATGGATGTGTTACTAGTGTATTATTATTGATTTTTTCAAATTTTATTATTTTTTCTTATCTTTAGATAAAAGTCTTTTTAATTTTTATCAGTTTTTTTTTCTGTTTTATTAATTTTAAATAATTTTTATTTTAGAAAAACTTAATAAATATAAATAATCTTAAATTCCTTAAAACTAAATAAATACGAACTCCTTCAGCTTACCTTGAGTTTTTAAACTAAACATTTAAAAAGTCTTCATCTTCTAATACTTAATACACATAAGTCTACCTACATCTAAAATATTTCGATATTTAATACACTTAACTCTAATTACATCCAAAGTATTTTTAAATATTTCAATACTTAATACAAAAGTCTAAGTACATCTAAAATATTTTTAATTTATAGTTAATACTCTCAACTCTACTTACATTTCAAAGAGTTTAACGAGTTCATATTAACTTATTATAAACTACCACAACCGCATTTGAGCGTGAATGTTTGTATAGTGTGTCATAAAATAGTTTAATACAAAAGCCTTACACAACAACCACATTTAAGCATGAATGGTTACATAATGTGTCATGACATAGTTTATTAGTTTGCCAGTATATTGGATGGCCCTGGTTCTTGTTCCTCAATTCATTCTTGACAAGCTCAGAAGTATGATTTTCTCTTTTCTGTGGGGCTCTATTGCGGTCAGCAAAAAGTACCATCTTGTAGATTGGAGTTCTCTGTCTATCTCGATTTCTCTCGGGGGCTGGGGCATCAAACACTTGGGCTGGCCTTTCCCTTTGTTTAAAAAGTTTCTGGTTGGCTATCAATGGGACTGGTATATGGTTTAATCTATTGACTGAGAAATATTTGAAAAAACTCCCTGTGGCAACCTGGTTTCGCAATAAAGCTTTTTCTGTTAGAGGTGTATCTGTGATATGGAAGGGTTTCCTTCATACCCTTTCTTGGCTGGGCAGTGGTCTGATCTGGAAGGTTGGAAATGGTAAGGCTATTCAGGTGGGACTAGACCCGATTGTTGGCCTTGGCTCACCTTTTACTCTTCCTCTAGACCTTCGGGAATATCTGGAGGATTATGGTATTTCTACACTAGACCAAGCAAGAAAATTTTCCTCAGGTGCACAGAAATATTGGTTCATTGTCGAGGAATTGGATCTGGATGTTGACTGGAAGCTTCTTTGGGACCATTTTACTTCGGGGCTTGAGTATGGTAGAATTAGACTCTCAGAACAAAATGATTCTTTATTATGGTCACATGATAAATATGTTGGTGATCTTACTGCAACACATGGATACGAGTGCATTATTTCTACTCATTGCACTGCGGAACAGTCTCCTGTACTAGACCTTCTCTGGAAACTTAACATTCCAACAAAAATATGTTGTTTCATCTGGTTATTAGTCAGGAATTGGGTTTTGACTTGGGACAAGCTCCAGAGTCGTGGCAAACAGGGTCTGAGCTTGTGTATTCTATGTAGGAGGGGTGAAGATACTTTGCAGCATCTGTTCATTGACTGTTATTTCTCCAGAAGAGTCTTCTCAGCCTTCGGTAACCATTATGGGCTACCCTTTGTCCAACACAGCATAGTCAAATCCTTTCTGGAACATTGGTTCAAATGTATTCCTGATAGCTCGGCCTTAAGATATTTCCCCCTTTTGTTTTTCTGGTGTATTTGGAAACAAGGAATCGATGCATTTTTTACAATAAACTAGCTTCTATTTACGCTCTTCTTAAGCAAATTGATGATCTCATGCATATGTACTCGGTCCCTAAAAAGAAGAAAAAAACTAGAGTTATTGGCTCTGGCCCCCAGCTCGGATTCCCCTGTGTTTTTTTTGATGGGGCTGCTGCAGGGCATCTCGATGGAGCTGGCTTTGTGATACATTTGAGTGCTTCATACTTTATTAGCTTCTCTTTGGGCTGTGGCAGAACTACTAATACCAGATCTGAGCTTTTGGCTTTGTTGGCTCTACTTGCGGTGACCAGTCATTTGGGGATCCCTCTCCTTACTATATATGGTGATTCACTTGTCATTATTTCTTGGGTAAACAGAATTGCATCACTTAACGCTCCAAATCTGATTCACTGGTGTGATGACATCCTATCTTTGCTGCAACATGTCCCTCCTGTGACCATCAAGCATATGTATCGTGAGCATAACTAGCAGGCTGACAGTCTTGCAAAACAGGCTTTATTGTTGGACCCTGGTTTCGGAAAATTTACTGAATATTTGGATGGTATGATCATTGATCATGGGAATTATCAGCTTTTTTATCTTGTGTCGGGCTTCTATCCCTTCTCTTTTCTTTGTCACGTATATCTGTTTAGGATAGAACTGGTTCCTAGCTTACATTGAATAGACTCTCAGCCTTCTTGTTGTGCTCAGGACTAGTTAGCTTTATGGTCATTCTCGATCTCTATTCAGCAAGATTTTTTGACCTGTTTATCACGAATGATGAGAAAAGTCTGCCCTTGGCAGGCTTTATGCTTTTCTATGCCCTTGTATTCTGGCAGCATGGTATGATTCACTGATTATATAGTAATCAAATGGGAACCCAAATGAGTATGTTAATGCAGTAGCTCAGACTGCCTATAATAGGCTGACTGTATATAATGTCCTTTGATTCAATAAGAATATCAAGGAAATACATAGTTTAATCTAAAAGTCTTACACATTTTAAAAAGTGGTTAATATTCAATATAGAAAGAAAGCACTTTCTTGATTCCAAACTGTAAAATATAAAATTCCTATATAATACATTTTAATTTTTATATAAATTTATATTTTAAATAATTTTAAGTTTTATATAAAATAATTAATTATATTTTATTTTTTATATAAAAATCTTAATATTATTAATCACTATCTCATAATTTATTACAAATAACTAAATTAATTTATTACCTCTGCAACAAGAGTCACGTGGTGACAATGTTACATCTGCAACAACAACCAAGTAGTGGCAATGTCCCCACATTGCCACATGCTAACTTGAGAGTAAATTAGCAATTTTGCACTAGTGAGGATTTATTTTCAACCAAACATTTTAATGACAAGAAGATTTCAACATTCATCTATCTAAATTTTGTCAACATTTATTTTTCTCTCCAATGCTTGATAAAATAAATTATTTTATTAATTAATATTCATTTTAAATTATTTGATTGATCAACATTCATTTTTACACTAAGGTGGCTAATAAATATGCATGAAACTTCATATATTTTATGGGAAAAAATATATTGCAAAAACATATGCATTAAACTTCATATAATTTAGGGGAAAAAAATATATTGCAAAAACATAAAGATCAATGAATTTGCATACACTTCTAGTTTTTAATAATTAAAATTGTTGAATAACCAACATGTTCTATGTTTTAAAACAAGAGAATAAATATATTAATCTAAGCTGGAGATCAATAAATATACATACATTATTAGTATTTAATAATTAAAACTTATAAATAATTAATATGTTCTATGTTTTAAAAACATCAAAATATATATACATACAACCAATTTATTTTTTTTATATTTTAAGAATATGGTTGACTGTTTTTTTTTAATTGACTCTTTATAATTTGTGATAATTTATATAAACACTATTCCATTCAACTTTGATTTTTGATATAATTGTTCGTATTAGTGATGACGAACAAATTAATTCTTCAATTATTATCATTTAACAACCTAATTATTAAACAAGAAGGAAACCTAATTATTAAACAAGAAGTTCCTTGATCACGAACGCAATAAGTACTTCCTTGATCATGAACGTAAACAATTATGTAAAAAACAATGTTCAATATAGTATTACTAACAACTCGTAAAGAATAAAAAAACTATTATTTACCGTTGTCGAAATTTGAGTGTAATTTTGAATTTTCAAAGTGTCTAATTAACTTCATTAACAAAGTTCAAGCATGAATGGTGCATTTTATAATATCATGTAGAAGTTATATAAGTTAGTTCTCAATATCTGCTTTTAACAACCATCTATGACCAATGTTATATATATTTCAAAGTGTCTCACTTGCCTATGATAAACTAATGTCAACAAAAACTTAAATGGATATTCACCACATATTTGTGTTTAGTCTCATGAAATAGAGGCACATTCCGTTAGGGGATTTTGTTGTGAAGAATGCAAACAACCCTCCAATATGTATACTTAATAGTTTTGGCCATCACCTACAATACTTGTAAAATGGATTTTCTTTCAATTAGCAATGATCAAATAGGACAACTTTTTGCTTTATAGGTTTTTTTTTTAGTCTTTTATAAGACCATAGAACCGTAATGGGAGGAGTATCATTTGGGGTAGAGTTAGTGTCCTCTTCAAATCAAGGCTTCACGGTTTTAAGGTAGTTTTAATGTCCATATCTAAAATTCTAGTTTGGATGAAATTGTCAAATCATTTTTTTTTCAATTTGTAAGATTTGGAAATGTTATAAGAATTGAAAATTCCCTACACAAATTTCTCAAGATCAACTTAATCCAAAGGATTAAAAGAATTTACACCTACGTCAATAAAACCATCACGAAAACAGATTATCGGGTGTAGAGTTTGTTTAGAGTTTGTTCTAATATTATTACTATTTTGTAAAGTATTTTTTTTAAATTTTTTTATAAAATAAATAAGACACTATCAAAATGAAATGCACCTATAAACTTAGCATCTTTATACAACTTTAAACAAACCTAACATCTAACATCTTTGGACAACTTCAAAACAAAAAAAATAAGTGACCAAAACATAAAATGTGGCATCTTTACATGAAAATGAAATGCAACGATGGGAGACAAACCTGACATCTTTATACAACCTTCAACTAACATCTTTGGAGAACTTCAAAACATAAAATAAATAAGTGACCAAAACATAAAATCTGACATCTTTATATGAAAATGAAATGCAACAATGGGAGACAAAGATGACATCTTTATAAAATCTGACATCTTTATATGAAAATGAAATGCAACCATGGGAGACAAAGATGACATCTTTATACAACCTTCAACAAGACAAATAAAAAAGTGAATCCACTTACTTGAACGATACCATGAAAATGAAATGTAACCAATGAAAGTGAAATGCAAGAATAAGAGAAGTAGGAGAGAGTGTCCTTACCTCATGTTACTCATGTTGAAAAATCTGTCAGACGCACTGTACCATGTCCGAAAATCTATGGTCAAAGGCAACTATGATCATGCTACGAATGAGCATTAAATTGTGTGTCAAGAAAGTAGGAAAGAGTGTTTTAAACTAAATTTGTTGACGGTAGCATGTGGAAGTTCCAGATGCCATGTTGAAACATCAAATGCCAGAGAGCACTGTTCATAATCCCACTCAAAATCGACCACCCAGATTGTGAATTAACACCACGTGATATGTGACACCCTGTTTGAGAAGTGAATTTTATATGAAGGTCAAATATGTGTCAATCCTAGTTAACTACTTTACTATCAACTACTTCACATCTCTACATACTTTCTGGCCCCAATCTTGGAAATCATGTCAGGATTCAAAACACCAATAAGCTGGTTTCAAATTTCGTTTAAATACAAAAAGGCCAATCCAGTTTTGTATTACACTTCAAAAGCTTGTTCATAATACTATTCTATTGCAGTTGTCAGCCTTGTTCATAACGGGAGAACGAAAACCCCATGCAGTGGCAGTCCCGTTCTTGGATCAAAGCCATCTCATTCCATTCCTTCATCTGGCCAAACTTCTCGCCTCGCATGCAGGCTTGGCGGTTTCGTTTATAAGAACCCCATGGAATGAGAAACGTCTCCAGCCTGAGGTCGAGGGTTCAAATCTGGACATCCGGCTGGTATCCATTCCCATGCCTCCTATAGAGGGGCTACCCACCGAAATTGACAGCACGTACAATGTTCCCATGCACGTCGTTCCCTTTCCCTTGCTCTTTGATTCCTCCCACAAGCTGGTGGGCGCGTTCCAAGAATGGTTGGATCACCAGATGAATAGTAATAGTAATACTAATAATAACTCAGGTCTTTCTCCGGTCTCCTGCATCACTGCTGAGATGACTACGGGATGGGAATCGGGATCGTCCCCCGGGTGCCAACCTTAGGATCCCTAGTGTCATTTTCTACAAGTTCCGCATGCATCTCATGCATTACGTCCATAACCGCATGCCGCAGAAGAGCGTAGACGAGGAGGATTTCTTTGAGGTTTTCTGCCGCAAGCTTTGGAAGTCTGACATGAACGTCTCGTGGCAGGATCTGGATTCTCATCCCCTCTAGAATTTTCTCAGGGATGAGATTAACGGAAGCTTGAAGGGGTTAGGCATACTTATTAATATGTTTTACGAGCTGGAATCCCAGGAGATCGATTACATGAGGGGCTTGACGGGGAAACTTGTGTGTAGAATCGGTCCCTCACTTCCTCCCACTGCTTTAGACAAGACTGAGATCGATCAAGGAAAAATTAGAAGCCGCGACAAGGTGGCGGATATCCATGAGGCCGAGTGCTTGCAATAGCTAGATTCTCAACATCCCAAATCTGTGGTTTTCATGTGTTTGGGGAGCCAATTTTTCCTCAGTGACAAGCAAATCGGCGCGTTGGCTTCGGGCTTAGACGCCAGCGGGCAGGCCTTCGTTTGGGCCATCAACAGGATCCGAAAACTTGCAAAGACACCGACGTGGGATTGATGAAGGGATTCGAACAGAGTACAAGAGAGAGGACTGATAATATGGGGTTGGGTTCCTCAGCTCCTCATTCTTTCGCATCCTTCAGTGGGTGCTTTCCTGAGTTTGAGGGTGGAATTCTCCGTTGGAGAGCATCATCTCAGGAGTCCCGTGGCCCGTGTTTGCAGAACAACCCTTCAACTCCAAGATCCTGGTGGAACGTTTGGGGATTACAGTCATACATATATGTTTAGATCTGAGCGGAGTTTCGGATGAAGAGGTAGTAAGAAGAGCTGTCTTCATGCTTTTGGCTGAAGAATAAGGAAGGGCCATGAGAAGGAGAGTCGAGGAGTTGAGTAAACTTTCCAGTTGAGCCATTCTACAGATGCGATTAAAGGAAAATGACATAGAAATGAACACTTTGGAGAAGGACAACATGATCCTAAAGACTGTCGCGTGCCCTTCATGCGAATGCTCCACCAAAATTCAGCACAAATTTCTAAGTCCAAGTGTTCAGAGCATTGTCACAGAGAGTTAAGGTTGGAGTTTGACTGACACATAACCAGTTGACATTAGTCTCCATTAATACTACTGCAGACGATACACTACACTTACACGTGTCAGACACAACTATCCACCATTATTGATGCTAACACGTGTCAGACACAACTATCCACCATTATTGATGCTAATGTTATTGGGCTGCCGGGTTTTGGGACATAAAAACCTAGGCAAAAGTCACTGGTACTTGATCAATAGAATGATAGTAAAATACAAATTAAAAAATTTCATAAATAAATAATATTTTTTCTACAGTTTAACATTAGAAAAATGAAAATATCAAAAATTAAAATTGGAATTTACATCTGCAATAATGTCAATAACTAAGTTAAGTCTAATTACATCTGCAACATTTCAATTAATTAATGATTTATTGTTCTAGCGAAAGCTTAAACAATACAAATATCAGAAAAAAAATAGACAGAGAATAATGACAAACACATAATAATGAACATATAGATTTAAGGTGGTAAAACCCTTGAGAGGGAAACATCCACAAAGTAAGTGTATTGATCTTCTTGTTATTCAAAGATAGAGATTACTCGTCTTTGCAGCAACATATAGTTTTTCTTCTCTTCTGGATTCACATCAACTCTTCAATATCATTTCTTGACTCCATGGACTTACACATAGCCATATACACTTGTTCATTCTAATTTATATTCTCTTCTGGATTCACATCAACTCTTCAATATCATTTCTTGCCTCCATGGACTTACACATAGCCATATACACTTGCTCATTCTAATTTTTGTTTCCTTAAATTAACAGAAAATCAGAATATAAAAAAATCGATAATGATAAATCCATAAACCAGGAAAAATTAGCTATTGCTAAACTCCAAAAATGCCAACTCCTATCTTTCAGGAAAATGGTTGTCATCTGTATCAACAACCTCCACCTTGACAACAATTTACTCAATACCTTGCTCTTTCTCTTTCATTACCTTCTTTGCAAGCCAAGAGAAGATATGCACCACTACACCTTCTCTAATGTGACTAGTTTCGTGAACATGTCTGCACAATTCTTTTAAATGTGGACCTTTTCAAGAATTACTTGACCTTCATCAATAATTTGTCTTGTAAAATGATACTTCACATAAATGTGTTTTGTTTTACTATGATAAGTTGAATTTTTTGCCAAATGAATAACACTTTAACTGCAATAGAAAACGTTTACCTTATTCTGTATCCTTCCAAAATCACCAAGCAAACCTTTCAACCATATTGTGTCTTTGCAAGCATGTGAGGTAGATACATATTTTGCCTATGTAGTGGATAAAGCAACAACGTCTTGTAGCTTTGAAATCCAACTTATAGGACCACCGGCAAGAGTAAAGACATAACCTGAAGTGGATATCCTCTTGTCCAAGTCACCTACAAAATCTAGATCAACATAACCACAAACTTCGTCACTTGAACTGTAAAAGGTGATACAATAATTGCTTGTACCTATGAGGTACCTAAGCACCCATTACACTGCTTCCCAATGCTCTTTTCTTGGATTTTTCATGTATCTAGTGACAACACCAACCACATATGAAATGTTTGGTCTAGTACAGACCATCAAATACAACAATCTTCCAACTGCATTAGCGTATGGTACACTCGACATACACTAGTTTTCTTCAACATTAAGAGGACACAAACCCGAAGAAAGCTTATAATGAGAAGACAAAGGGATGTTAGCTGATTTCACCTTATGCATACCAAATATTTGAAGTATTCTCTCTGCATACTTCTCTTGTGATAAGAACAACTTACCATTTTTTCTTTCTTTGTGTATCTACATGCCTAAGATTAGTTTTGCCACTCCTAGATCCTTCATATCGAATGTCCTAGATAGATGAGCCTTCAACCTGTTAATATCAACCATACTCTTTCTTACAATGAGAATATCATCAAAATACAACACCAAGATAATGAACATTCTATTTCCCAACCTTTTAAATTAAACACAATGATCATATTCACTTCTCGCAAAATTTTGGATCACCATGAAGGAATCAAACTTCTTGTACCATTTCATCGAACACTGGTTTAGGTCATACAATGAATTTATGAGCTTGCAAACCAATATTCCTTTTTCGTTTTGAACAAACCATTTTGGTGTTTACATGTAAATGTCCTCATCCAAATCTCCATGTAGAAATGCAGTTTTAACATCTAGCTTCTCTAACTCAAGATCAAGTAAATAAACCAATGCTAACAATAGCTGAATAGAAACAAGCTTAACGACTGGTGAAAATTTTTCATGGAAATCAATACCTTCCTTCTAAGAGTACCCTTTTGCTACAAGTCTTTCTTTTTGTTTTGCAACCTTGTCCTTAACACCTTTCTTCAGCTTGTAGACCCACTTGCAACCAACAACTTTTCTTCCCTTTGGAAGTTCCGCTAGGTCCCATGTTTTATTATTTACCAAGGCATCCATTTTTTCTTTCATTTCTAATTTCTACTTAGCACTTTGAGACACCTTCATTTCTTCCTGATAACAACTAAGTTTGCCATCGTCAGTAATCAAAGGAACATATGTACAATAAAATCATCATACCTTTCTAGAAAATTTATGAACCATGTAGACTTTCACAAAGATGGTTGTTACCATTCCTCAATTTCTTAGGAACTTTTTGTCTCTGCATCTTCTTCTTCGAGACCATATTCATGAACAAATTGGTGATCCTCCTCTCTTATAGATGACTGAGTCTGTAACCGAATTTGTTGAATGTGTGTTTTTTTCTCTCTTTCATTTCACCATCTTCCAAATATGACTTCATGAATGAAATTTCATCAAATACAACATATATGTTAATGATGATTTTCTTGGCAGTAGGATCCCACAATCTGTATCACTTAACACCCTCACCATATCCAATAAATACACACTTCTTTGATTTCAAATCTAACTTAGAACATTGACTGTTTGGAACTAGAGCATAAGCATTGTTACAGAAATTTCTCATCATCATCATGTAATGAGATCCAAGTATTAGTATTTTCCTCAAATCCTCAAGTTGTGAAGTTAAAAATGGACAAGGATGAGTGATTTTACACCTTTGGACACCACCGCACTTGTGGTCAAGGTGCGGTACCTCTATGTGTAACGCAATTTTTACTTGAGCAGTACGCAGTGCCACCACCACTTACCTTCATGCGATTAGTGGTGCTCCCTGGGTAATGCTCTATCCCTGTGGACAAACAATGGTCCTTGAGTTTTAAAGGTAAAAATGAGAAACTTCAAGAGGCTTCTTAAATCTTGACTTTGTAGAAGCCTCATCCCTAAGGTTCTGGAAAACTTGGTCTCGAGATCCATCCTTATAGGATCCTCCCTCCACCTCACCCATGAGATTCTCAACCTACTCTATCCTCCCATGGATTTAAATATTGGCTCACCCCCATGGGTACGAGGAGGAATATTATGTTATTGCAGCTAAACTCTGGCCAAATCCAGCCAAGACTAAGTGAGAAATTGGTAGACAAGTTTGAAGATTTTGAGGCAAGGTTTACTTGAGAAGGGACTTCTCAACACTAACGCTTTGGTTGTAATCTCTCTCTCTATTTCACTTATGCAAATAAAGGTTCCTTTCCCATGAATGTTATTGTGTTTGACTATTTTCATTGTTGAACTCCTTAGTCATTAGCATAAGATCATAGATTGAACTTGTTACTATAAACTATTGTGTGTGTTCTGTTGTGTGTCTTGCATGAAAATCTATGGAGATCAAACACTCCAAAGGCCAACCTATTACAGTTTGTGAGAGGTAAAAGAGCTTATTCAAGACATTTATTTGATCTTAGGGAAAGTGCTTTTAGTTGTTGCCAACTCTTTTGTTCTAGCTTTGAGTGTTTCAGGATAGGGAAACAACTTTTGTCCGCAGAAGGTGAGTATTTTCAGTCACAAATTTGGCAACCATACTAGGGAGAAAGATCTGAATTCTTGGTTATTCTTGGTTCTGGCCTTGTCTTCAAATTTCAATTTCTTATCATAGATCAGATATACTAGTAAATTAGCTAGATTCGGTTTGAAATTGCTAGATATGCCTTTGATGCTTCATATTCTTGTTGTTAATTGTCATTTGGATCTAGTAATTGAGTTCTAACATCTTTCTTTCTCTCATTTTGTTTGATTTCAAAATCCCTATTGGCCACCACACCTCAGTAGTTTTGAAAGAGCGGCCACCGCACCTTTTTCTAAGGAAAAAGGTGGTGCCACCATAGTTATCTAGTGGATAGAGAACGGTGCCACCGCTCTATTCTTTTTGACAAAGTGCGGTGTTGGAGTAGTAACGCTCTATACTCATCTATCAACCAACGATGCCAGGTAGGGTTCCAATCCCATTTTTATTTTTAATATCTTGCATTTGAAATATAATTTCTAAGTGTGTTTGGCTTCTTTTTTGATGAAATGAAGTGTATTTTGTATTCTACAGTCTCTTTGATTTATATGCTCTTTTCATTCAGAGAAGAGTTTATGTTTTTTTCATTGAATTTTAAATTTTTTTCTTTGCTTGAAACATCTTGCTCCTTTCTATAGATAGTATTCATCGGGATTGGAAAAATTTCATTTTATTTCTGTGTGCATGTTTTGTTTTTCATTTGAGTTCTCTGAAATTTGAGAGTTGAGTTGTGTGGGTGATTTAAAGATTGTGTATATCTTTTAATCTTTGTTTCAAGAAAAGAAAATATCTCTCTCCTTTCTATAGATATTTTTCATTGAAATAAAAGACTTGCATACTCATACTTGCATGGTTTTGAGTCAGGTTGAACTTTCCATGCATTTACTTAACCATACAATATAAAATAAAGTGCTAGTTTAAGTTTAAAATCTTTAGCAACTTGTGTGTTAGGTTAGAGATTGTTTCTTTCACGTCCCCACCCCTCATGCCGATGATGGAGATGACGCAACTATGATGTTGTTGTTATCAAATGGGAAATCTAGCCCCATTCACATAAGCATAAAAATGCATTGGAATAAAAACATGTACATATGCATAACAATTGCAAATACATCGGAAGAAAATACATGTATTTAAGCATTCAACATGTTCATAGTAATTCATAAAACAAATACAGTTGCGAAAAATAAATACATGAAGAATACTTATCTTGAGAGGAAGTTGGTCTGTAATTAGCTACATCGCTGCAATGTTCCAGCCAATCATAGGCCAGTTTGCTCATCAATCTCTTAGCATCATTGCCACCCCTAAGATGGGCATGATTCCACAAGGCACTAGGGAACAACAGGTTTACACATCGCAATTTCGTACATCCACAATCAAGCCAACACATAGTTGGGTTTCACAGACTGTTCAACCAAGCCAATGAACAAATGGGTTCCACAGCTATTAAGGCAAGATCCCAACAACATAGGGGTTCCTTGGACTTACTTAGCCAAGCCACACTTTACATCAAACACATAGTCAACCAATTAATCAAACACAACCACACACAACTGCTAGGCATGAACATAACATTTCTGGGAAACCAAAACGAAATGGCTAAGGGGAAAACAACCTTGCATGAGAAAAAACAATTCCAAGAAACGTTCTTGGGTAATATGGGAGCAAACACGACCACTATAAACCTCCAATCATGAATCAGAACACATAAAATGTTTCTGGGCATAAGAGGAGCTAAAAATCTTTCTGGGCATAAGAGGAGAAAATACAACCTCCATTCATCCACAATTTAGGAAATCGTGGATCCCTAACCATTTAGAAACACAACAACGAATCTGTGGGTATGGAAC
Organism: Pseudotsuga menziesii; assembly: GCA_001517045.1. NCBI lineage: Eukaryota > Viridiplantae > Streptophyta > Pinopsida > Pinales > Pinaceae > Pseudotsuga > Pseudotsuga menziesii. The sequence continues at coordinate 431,095 of LPNX010949028.1, read as the reverse complement.
AATGAGGAACCAACATAAATTGTAAGGAGAAAATTCCCAGCAAGCCCCAGTTGCGTGAGGGAGACAAAGATGACCCCAACAAACACCAAAAACGTGAATCTACATTTCCTAAAATGACTTCCCAACCATGGGGAATAATGGAGAACTACAGAAAACGTGAGGAAATCTCCCAACTTTTTCATAGAGGCAAAACTACCTCCTCAAACCCCAAAGTCATTTCCTGTTTCTTCCCATTCACCCAGCAACATAGAATACAATTTTGAGCATGAAGAAAGGAAGAAACAACATCAAATCGTGAGGGAGAGAGAGCTCAACAAGCTTCAGATGCATGAGAGAGCTTCCCCATGAATGAGAATGGGTGAGGAAATAAAATGCATGGGTGCATAATGGCTTGGGCATGCATTCCCAAGCATTTACTTGCCCAAGAAGTCAAAAACATGTTTTTAAAGAATGGTGGCTTCCCCAAATTCGAATTTGACCTCCATACCTTTGCCATCCCAAGGAAATAACTTCCTTCACCAACTTTGGATGACTGGGTACAAAAGGATAAAATGGGTAGTTGACAATTTATGGGTTCCCCCCTCCCCTTGGCATTTAATTTTTCCCCATTGGCTCAAGGTTTGAATACCCCCCCCTCCCCGTTCCTTGTGAAATCATGCCCCCATCTCTTTAATGTTGCGGAGCATAGCTAGTTGTGGTATTTTTATTAATTTGCATCTTTACATGATGTCTCAAAATATATTGTGGTTGGCTAGCACATACACCATCGGCATCAGTTTTAATTGTTGAAACATAAAACACTAAATCCATGGTGGGGCCTTTTCCTTGAGCTCCACACCACGATTTAATACAATATTTACATCATATGCAATTTAATACCATGGGTTCAAAACCGGGGTGTTACAGTTTCGATGTCTTTAAACGTAGGAGTTGTCATTATTTTCCTGCACTGCATCCCGAGGATTGTGTGGTTCTTCCACGTATTGCTGGTATATCGAATGAATTTTCATGTTCGATTGAGGTATATCGAAAGGTACTTCATGTACTTAGTGGTATATAGGAAGGCCCCTTTCGAATGATTATGCATTAGACAAAACTACTGTGGATTGGAGCTCCCAGGTACCTTATGTATATCGGGAGATGCTTTAGGGATCGTGTGACCATCTGAGAAAATCCCTTTGATCGTCCTTTCATCGCAATACACCGAGAACAACACTCGAGGAGATTACTATGCACATGCCATCCAGGTAGTAAGGTATTCAGGCAATGGTACAATCCCAATCCTCCTTATTGTGCTCTATGGTTAGACCTTGCGGTATATAGCGAGTTGTGATGGTTTGACAATCCTGTGAGGATCCTAAATTTTTATCCACTCCTTTCACATGTTTGATTGTTGCTTTAGATTGACTAGCACTTATTTCCTATATAGTTAAAAGTCTTAGAGAGATAGAGAGATAGCTTTTTTATATAGCTATGGATATTCCTTCTGGTACTACCAACCAAGAGGTCCCTTCTCAAGGGAAACCTTTTGTTTTTTCTTCATTTGGAAATGTTGGTCCTCCTCTCATGGCCACTTTGAGTCTTCCAAGATTGACCATAGGATTACATTAGAGGAAATTTCAACTAAAAATGGGCCTCCTAAGGAAAATTAATAAAATAATAGTTAAAATAATAAAATAATATATTAATTTTGGAAGAAGAAAAGAAAAACTATTGTTTTGTTTGTATTTTAGACATATCTCCCTATGTTTTTACTCAAATTTTGATTGGGAGAGCTTGTTGGATGCAAAATTAAATTTTGCATCCAACGAGTACCCACTCGACATACTTTTGATAGGCTCAACTACCCCGAAAACAAGAAATACTTGAAAAAATGTGATGATAATGTCATCATCACATTTTTTAAGGTATTTCTTGTTTATGGGGTAGCAGGGCCCGCCAAAACTATGCCAAGTGGGTACTCGTTGGATGCGGAATTTAATTCCGCATCCAACAAGCTCTCCCAATCAAAATTTGAGTAAACACATAGGGAGATATGTCGAAAATATGAACAAAAAAAATAGTTGTTTTTATGATACATATCCCCAAATTTATATTAAAAAATTGTTTAAGAGATGCTCCCTTTTTGAATTTTAAAGCATTTTGATTGGCTAATACATGATGACATGGAATTTGTATTATTTTTGGAAGGCCCATTTTTAATTGAAATTTCCTCTAATGCTTGTATGGTTATTCCAACCCGACATTATGTCTTGGATGTTAATTCTCCTTCACGAGAACACCAACATCCTAAAAATCCTCCATATTCTTTGCCAGATTTGTCTTCTCCCCGTTCTCTCTCTTCTCGAGTTGAAATTTGCATTACTAGTAATCAGGTGAATAAGAAGAATAAGAAAAGGAAGATTAAGAAGAAGACATGAAACCTATTGATCGAGTCTCAACCAACCACTCTTCCTGGTGAGAGTGTTGAAATACCTACCAAAACTACTTGTAAGACAAAATTCCCTTACATGATTTGTAGGGGTGATCACCTTCTAAAGGATTTCCTTAGTATTTCCCAAGTTTTGGAAGTGTTTTCTAGTGACTCCAAAGACCCAGTGTCATCAACCTATGGTCATCATACTGATGATACCCCATCAACCAGTGACTCTGTGATTAAGAGTCGAAAAGGAAAAGTCAGAAATCTGTTCTTGTTATGTAATGATATGCACCTTACTTACCTTTTCCCTCATATAGATGAAGCTCCAAATTTGTTGGAAGATATTATTGTTCTTGTCAATGGATTCCAATAGGTTATCACAAGTTGTCTCTTGACCCCCCATTGGTTGTCCAAGTGATCGATTCGGTTTCATCCGTGGTTGATCCCACTCTTCCTTCCAAGAGTGAATTCCAAGTGATCAATTCGGTTTCATCAGTAATTGATCCCACTCTTACTTTGTAGAGTGAAGTTAAAGTGGTCCAGTTGATGTCTTCTCTACCTGATCCCACTCTTTAACATGAGAGTGTTAAGGCTCAAGTATTCACTTTGGCACAGTCTTTGTCTTGTCCCTCTCTTCTAGTTGAGAGTGAAATGAAACATGCTAAAGTTTCATTGTTCATTCTGATTGTTCTACGCAAGGGAAAATTTTGTCTATTTCAACAGAACCCTCTCCAAGTACTAAGGTTATTTCCTTTGATTGGAGTAATCTAACAGAATCTCGTATTTCTTCGAGTGTTCTTTTCCAGATATTTGTGCAAGTTACTGCTAGGAGAATTATTTGCACTATTTTAGATGAAGGGGATTTTGTTAGTATTTTATCCTCAACTGCTTGGAAAGCTCTAGGTTTTCCTCAGCTTGTGCCATCTTTCAAATAGGTACTGAATTTTAATAGAATACCTATTGCACCTTTAGGGATTCTTCCTCATTTTCCTATCAACTTAGGAGGGAAAATTGTCTGCATTGATGCTATGGTAGTCCAAGGTCCCTTTGATTTTAATCTACTCCTTGGAAGAGATTATATTTACGCTATAAAAGCTGTAGTTCCCAAAGTCTTTCAAGTCATGCGTTTTCCCCATGATCGAAAGATTGTGACAATTGATCAACTTTATTTTGTTAAACCCGATCATCGTATGACTCCTAGTCATCAGACTTCCCTAAATGTACATCATGTTCTTATGGTATCATACCCTCCATCGACTGTGTCTTTCGACTCTAGACATCATGTCGGAGTTCAGTAATTTGTAAATCGATAGCTTCTTCCCATCATGGGGAAGCTTGGGGGGCATGCATCTAGTATCTTGACATCGTGTTGGATTTAAGCTGCTATATTTTTAGGTAATGGGAGAAACCTACCAAAATCTGGACATCATGTTGGTTAATAGCTTGGGAGAGCATAGTTCTGATTCTGTGTCAAGCTTGTTAAAAACTGAAACAGGTTTGAGAGCATAGTTATGATTCTGTGTCAAACTTGTTGAAAAAAGAAACAGGTTTGAGAGTATAGTTTTGATTCTATGTCAAGCTCGTTAAAAAATGAAACAGGTTTGAGAGCATAGTTCTAATTTTGTGTCAAGCTAGTTAAAAAATGAAATAGTATTTCTCAAGCAAATTTTACTTTTTGGTTTTAATCCTGCAAAAAAATGAAGCAATACTTCAATCACAGTTGTTTTATGTTTCAAGCTTGTGTAAAAATGAAACAGGTCATCCCTTTGAAGCGATTCTTCCATCCTTTTTAGCACTGGAACCTTCATTTCATCTACCTTTAGATCCTCTTTCTTCCTTGGTCTCTAGTGAGACTTTTCTTAGTAGTAGCCAAGAGTTTTATGTTTCGTGAGAGAAAACAGTAGGTAGACGAAACGAAGCTTTGGGGCATGTTTTAAACCTCTTTACGTTGAAGTTGAGCCACTGGATAGTTTTACTGGGGGCAAGTACTGACCTATGGGAATCATGTTGGGAAAATAATGCTGAAAAGACTCGTGATGAGCATACTTTCTCCTTGGTTTCGAGCTCTCTAAACCATGAAACAACATCCCGAGCATAGTTATTTCTATGTTGGAACCTTGTTAGAAAATTAAGCAGATATTGTGAGCATTATTCCAATCGATCCTTGATCTCGTTAAAAATAGTAATATGACGTTGAGATTACTTTTTACATTTTTTGTGCTCTGATTAAAACATGAAAAGTAGTTTGAGGTTACTTTATTGCTTTTTCGTGTTGTAGATTCAAACATTAAAAAGGTTCTGAGTGCTATTTTGAAACTTTGGTCATGCTCGTTAAACCTAGCATTGAGTTTTAGATCAAATTTACATCTTTTTCAGACTTGTTAAACCCTTTTTCATAAAAAGGAAACCCTAATAGAGTCCTCTTTAAGCTCTTTTCAAACTCTTAAAATGTGAAAGATCATCGAGTGAACTTGTCTTCTTCACACTCATATAAGGACTTGAAGAGTCATCTTTCTGATGATGGTTTACCCCTTTTCAATTCAGATTGACCATAAGAGTTCTCTAAGGTAGTATTTTATACGTTTTTGGGCCTCAGAGACTAATTCATACAGAAAATGACACTTTGGAGAATTCTTCCATTTCGTTCAAACTCTCTGAATGTGAACGACACCAAGTTTACTTTTAATGGAATCATTAAACTAAACACTGAGAGACCCTCTTTTGGGAACGAACCCCTCCTTGATCAAGTTCGAAAAACATGTGAGAATGGAGTTATCTCATGATAAGCTACAATGAGTGTTTTTAACCCTCTTTGAACTCATAAAAAAAAAATGAGACACTCATAAATCATGATGGGGAAGGTAAGGGAATGGAACTATATTTCATTTGCAATTAACAACAGTTTTTAGTCAGCTTTGAACATGACACTTGTATGCATTTCATTCAGTCAATTGGGTATTCAACTTGCTTCCAATTCGATCCACTTTCATGAGTCATGTCACTCCTTTGAGTATTTCAAAGAATGCATCATCCATTGTGGCATTGTGTCTTGGTGTCATCCTCGTCAAGTCAATGCTTCCAAGTCTCTACTCATGCCCCCCTATGTTGAAAGGAAAACTGTGTTCATAGTTTGCATCTATAGTCAAAATTGCTCTTTGTGTCAGTTACCTTTCAGTCATTCCTATGTTTATTCATACTAAAATTCAAAAACTTTGTTCTGAGTTTCATGTCATTGATGTGGGATTCATCATGGTCCTCCTTCGACAAGACTATTCCTGATGACTCAAACTCATCTTCCAGGGATTAGTCTTAGAAACAAAGCAACACCTTGATATATGTATACATCAATGACATACTTTCTCTTTTCAACAATAGGTTTACATCATTAACATTTGATCGGAATATTCAACTGAGTGTTCAACATCAAATCATCTATTCACATTTGTAGGAATGTACTCAGGTACCTTGGGAATCATCGACATCAATGGTGATCTCCTTCGCACTTGTTAATGGTTCTCATTATTGATCGGTGATCAAGTGGTTTCTACCATGTTTGACTTCAAGACATGTATTCGCATGGATATAATCGTACTTTGTTGAAGATGAGATGAAGACCCTAAGTGTATTTTTAAGCGCTCATTGCTTTCCCAGGTTGGGATGAAGTATTTGTATGATTCCTAGCACGGGTCCACATTTGTATGGTCCTAGTTGTGCTCAAATTTGCATTTGTATGCCATAGAACTACATTGCATGTTTGATATCTATGTCCAAGTTTGAGTTTTCTCTTCATGGATCTATGTTGTATCCTAGTAGCCATGATTGTTTATATCTCACATGGATTTGGAGTGTATTGGTCAGGAGCCATGTTGTGAGTCATATGGACATAAATCAAAGTGTAAATGTACTGTAGAATAAACTTGATTGTTGACGATCTTCGATCAGTGGACTCTTTCCTCGAAGTGATAACTTGTTCCTACAAATCCTTCACCTATCCCATCCCTCTAGCCTCATGCTTTGGGGGGTAGTCTGTTACACACATTTCTGGTCATAATCATGTAATGAGATCCAATTATTAGTATTTTCCTCAAATCCTCAAGTTGTGAAGTTAAAAATGGACAAGGATCAGTGATTTTACATCTTTGGACACCACTGCACTTTCCTTGTGGTCAAGGTGTAGTACCTCTATGTGTAACACCTTTTTTCCTTGAGCAGTAAGCGGTTCCACCACCACTTACCTTCATGCAATGAGAGGTGCTCCCTGGGCAACGCTCTGTCCCTGTGGACAAAGATTGGTGGACGATTTTTAAAGGTAAAAAGAGAAGCTTAGAGGGGCTTCTGGAAGCTTGAATTCGTGGAAGCCTCATCCCTAAGGTTCTGGACCACTCGGGATCGAGATCCATCTTTATAGGATCCTCCCTCCACCTCACCCATGCGATAGTCAACCTACTGTATCCTCCCATGGATTTAAATATTGGATTACCCCCCATGGGTAAGAGGAGGAATATTATGTTCTTGTAGCTAAACTCTCACCAAATCCATCCTAGACTAAGTGAGCAATTGGTAAACAAGTTTGAATCCTTTGAGGCAATGTTTACTTGGGAAGTGACTTCTCAACACTAAGGATTTGGTTGTAATCTATCTCTCTATTTCATTTATGCAAATAAAGGTTCCTTTCCCACTAATGTTATTGTGTTTGAATCACTATTTTCAGTGTTGAACTCCTTCGTCATCAGCATAAGATCATAGATTGAACTTGTTACTCTAATCTATTTTGTGTGCTTTGTTGTGTGTCTTGCAGGATAATCCATGGAGATCAAACACTCCAAATTCCAACCTATTACAACTTGTGAGAGGTAAAATATTTTATTCAAGACATATATTTGATCTTAGGGAAAGTGCTTTTAGATTTTTTGATTCCTTTCTTCTAGCTTTGAGTGTTTCAGGCTAGGGAAACAACTTATGTCTGCACAAGGCGAGTATTTCTGGTAACAAGCATCACAAACAAAAAATTTAATATTCAAATAAAATAAAGGGTTTCATGTTGGTCGCTATGGGCAGACCCGGGTTTATTGTAATGTACCAACAACACCCCTAGTTCACTGGCCCTTTTGGCGACAGACCGCTGAGCGGGCTGAATTCTCACCCGAAGTGATTCTAATGGGTTGGCCAAAGACTCAAGTGTCTTCGACCAAGTTCTGTGGCATCCTGTGTGCATCTCACAACTCTTCTCAACTTGCGAGATCTCTCTCTGCGATGCGCAGTTTCCTCTTATTCGCGATGACTCTAGTCCTTATCGCATCGCCGCATCCTAGGCAACACGTAACTCTCTCCTATGCTTGATCCTTACCCTGCGGTACCGTGCACCATAGCTCCTCTGATGGTGCGATATCGCCTCCATGCAATACCCTACCACTATGGCTCAGTGTACCTAGCGTTAGTTGTGTTCGACTTACAGGACTCAACATACAAGACTGCTTTACACTGCTACTTTTAACTGTATTAAGTGAAACATAGACAAACTCTTATATAGAATACTTAAAGGCTTCAACCTGCATTTATCCCTCTCTAATGCTATGAACTGAATAACACATACATACATTAAACGGTAAGCAAAGTTCATGTAATGAGTGACAGATACAACAAGTAAATACAATCACATGAATCAATCACATAACAATATGATTTTACGTGGTTCACTTCCAGGGTAGAAGCTATGTCCACAGAACTGTGTTTTATTATATCTTGAGAGAGTACACAGTTCTGCTGCACCGCATATGCAGCTTGAGATATTCTGGGTAACTCCGCACACATCCTGGAGCCCTTCTCTCTTAGATCTCTTTTCTATCTCTATATTTCCTTCTTACAATATTCTCTCTCTCTCTGTCAATCCCTGCAGATTGTTACATACATGATAGATGAGCTAGCTACTAGTTACAGTAAGATAACTACCACTGATAACAGAACCAGAGCTTAGCTTCTATATTATAACTGTCTAAAATGTCTGCTTGTCTAACTACCCAACCAACCAACCCTTTTACAATACAAAATACATCCCTTTATAGGCGGCCCAAAGGTCTCGCCTTTACAACACTGTGGGCCTGTCCCAACAGTAACCCAAAAACCCTAACTAGTGACAGTCGGCATATTTGTACTTGGGGTAGCTGCTTTCCGTCACACCACTGCTCTCTGCAGTCTTCCATGCTTCTCGGTGCTGACCATGGGTACTGTGCACCGCTTCCCATTCTGTCCTTTGTCTTCAATACCTCGGCCTCATTGCTCCTTTTCCTTTATGAGGGTAGCTGAGCCCTCCTGTCTTCCACCACTGCCTTCAATGCAGTGGGTGAGCTCTCTCCTCTTGGTCGCTCAGGTACTATCGTATTCTTTGACTTTCCTGCCCAGGTAGTCATAGTTTCTGGCTCTGCTCTGTAGCTAGAAACATGCTATGACGTCGTATCGTTACCTTATCTCCTCATCTTCGCAAAAACTATCTATCTACCAAAATGGCATCTTTTCCTGTAGCTACGGGGCTCTACTCCAATAGTCCCCTAACACTTACTTGTGGCTCGTCCTCGAGCCACTACCAGCGGGATTCTCCTGCTGTAGCTTCTCCTTGGCTTCCTGCGAAGTCTTTTGAAATTTTTCCCGAAGTCCTGCGACTTCATTCTCCATAGCTGCGACACGCTCTCTATAGTTTCTGTAACTTAGTTCATTGGGCTCTCTTATCTTTCCTTCCCTCAGTCATGGTCTCGCTCTCGTCGCTTGTGGGACCTTTTAAGGATCTTCAGGTTTTGATAAGTCTTCCATAGATATCCTTTACTCTTTATCTAGGTTAGAACTTTTATCACAAGGAAAATCTGTATCTTCCAGCATTCTCAAACATTTCATTCAGTCTGGATCCTACTTATGCGAAAGGTATACAAACCAGGAATTCCATTCCGAGAATAAGCCTTTGTCTGCATCTTGAAGTTCTGCTTGTTCGGTTTGTTTTCCCTTTCACTTTTCTTTTCAGCCACTTGCTCCAGGTATTCATGCTGCTTGGGTTCCGCATATTTTCATTCTTGACATTTGGAACTTCTTGTTCTTCTCTTAGTTGATGAGATAGGTCATCTTCCTTCTCCCATTGCCTTCTTTTTCTCACTTTTAATTTTTTCCCGATGAGAGATTTCTTCTCATGATTCCGCTACTCTGCTTTCTTATCTTCAGTGATCGGCTCGGGGTTCTTTCTCTCTTTAGCAGAGACTTTGATGACATCTTCTACATCCTACGCTTGACTTCTCATCCTTGGCGGCTGTTTGACCTGTGATGTTCCTAATTTCACAACCCTGGGTGGCGTCGTCATAGCAGCTATAAGGCCACCACGTTTGAATCTTTCCAAAATCGCTTCTATGGGTTCCTCCTCAGACAGAACCCACTCGATGTTATACTCTGGGCAGGCAATGGCTTCGAAATAGGGAAATCACAGCACTCTGTAACGAAATTAGCTCTGCATAGGGGAAACTTAAAAATGCACTCTATAGCTCTTGGCTCTTGCAAAAGTAACCGTCCTGAATGAATGATCTCTGCTTTTATGCTGAAGGCTATAATCCCGGACACAACGGTCATCTAGGCTGAACCCATCGGTTGTATTAATGCCTAGACGAGACCACACCTGTCAGCTCGATCCTCATTAAATGCTGAAATCCGATCAATTTTCCTCGAAGTGTGTGTGCAGGCGTCGGTCTCGTCGAAGATTTACTAAATATGGAAAAATTGATTATGCCATTGCCAAATCTACGGTAAGGTATACCGGTCATTTCTTCATTAACTTCCTGTCAGAAGGAAACTTGACTGGCCCTCTGTCATTTTTCAAAACTGGATACGTTGCACGGAGAAACATCGCGTTGCTGTAATGAAACACTGCATCACCCGCTCAAACAACTTACGCTTTTTTTTTTCAAAGGCTTGACTTGTGAAAAATGAACCGTCCTTATGCGATTCCTTATACTTAGAATACCTGCCGGTGTAGACTAATTCCCGATGCGATGCCTCCTTTCAACTACACTGGACATCTGCACCCTTTTAAGCTGTCTGAGTTAAGGCTAGGGTATGAAGTGGCTAGTACTGTAAAGCTTAATCCTACTGCCATTAATGAAAGTGGGAAGAAGCTCCCCATTCAATTTTCTAAGCTGAACGGCTCCTCCGTCTGTAACTTGCTGAATCTGGTATGGCCCCAACCAATGCGTCTTGAACTTCCCTGGAAACTTCACAAACTTACTGTCATAGAGGAGGACTAGGTCTCCTATCTGAAAAATCTTGTTCTTGACATGCCTGTCATGCCAAGCTTTCTCTCGTGCCTTTTGCACTTTCTGATGGAATCCTGTGATGAATCTATCTTCCTCTAAGGCAAGCAGCTGCACTAGCCTTTCATGCACCGTGTTTGTATCATCCATCTCGGTGATCTGAGCAATTCTTAAACTAGGAAGAATATACTCCATAGGCATAACAGCCTCCTATCCATACACCAAGTTGAACAGTGTGTGTCCTGTAAGTTTCTTGCATGTAGTCCTATACGCCCATAATACAACGTTAAATTTGAGGTCCCAATCATTCCTTTGGCTGTTGTAGATCTTAGAAAGATCATTTTCTAAAATCTTGTTAAAGGCCTCCACCGTACCATTAGCTTGTGGGTGGTAGGGGGTGCTCTTATGGTGTTTTATATGGAATTCTTTCGTCAAGGCCTCAATAGTGTGGTTCAAGAAATGGGTGCCTTTATCGCTCATCAAAATTATTGGGAATCCAAATCTACTGATAATGTTCTCAAAGAGGAACTGTGCAGCTATAGCAGCATCACAATTTCTTACTGCTTTAGCCTCCACCCATCTGGTGAGGTATTCTGTTCCAGCGATAATATATCTCGCACCCGTTTGTTTTCCTGGTGGGTTGATAGGACCCACAAAGTCTATAGCCCACTTGTCAAATGCGCGTAGTGTAACCTGCGGTCGCAGCGACATTTCATCACGTCGTGAAGGTTTTCCTACCCTCTGGCAGATATCACAGCATCTACAAAATTCCTTAGTATCCTTATGTAAAGTAGGCCACCATAATCCTGTGGTCAGGATTTTCTGCGCAGTCGGCTTTCCTGCGAAATGACCTCCTGCGGTACCAGAATGTGCTTCTCTGATAATGGCCTCTTTTTCATGCGGCATCACACATCTGCGCAGGACTTCATCTAGACCTAACTTGTATAACTGTCCTGCGATCAGGGTGAAGTCTGCTTCTTTAACAACCAACTGCCTCTTTTGATGCTTGGTAAACTCATCAGGTGCCCCTCCTGTAGTGAGAAAGTGAATGATATCAGCATAGTACTCATCTGCGATCTGATTAGAAAACAACTACGCATCTGGCAAATTGTCCTCTAGATTACTTGGCTCTTCTCCTGAGTCTATTTGCGACAGATGATCAAGTCCAGCGTTCAATCTTCCTGGTTTCACAATGATTTCAAAATCATACTCCTGAAAGAGGAGTAACCATCTGCAGATTCTTCCCCCTAACACTAGCTTATTGACCAGATACTTCAATGCGGAATGGTCAGTAAACATCTTGAGCAAGGCACCCAACAGGTAGTGCCTGAACTTCTGTAGTGCGTACACCATAGCTAAGCCTTCTCTTTCTGTTGTGGTGTAGTTCTTTTCTGTCGTCGATAGCTTTCTGCTGGAGTATGCGATAGGATGATCGATACCTCCTTCTCTTGGTTGTGTTTAAACAATCCCTAGTGTGATGCCAGATGCATCCACATGTACATGAAATGGCTTAGTCCAGTCTAGAAATACTAAAATGGGTGCTGTAACCATCTTCTCTTTAAGTGTGTCTAGACTCTGTTGACATTCCTCATTCCATAGGAATTTTACATCTTTCTTTAACAGTTTTTCCATCGGTGCTGTAATCTTTGTGTATCCCTTGATGAATTTTCTGTAGTACCCGGTATGACCAAGTACTATCCTCAATTGTTTGACTGAGTTGGGTGCTGGAATATTTACAATGATGGAAATATTTGCGCGATCTACCATCAAGCCTTGCCTGCAAATAATGTGACCCAACAAGATACCAAATGGCGCACAGAATATACATTTTTTTAAGTTTAGAGATATTTGGTGCTACCTACATTTCTCTAACATCAGTCTTAAGTCTCCTATGTGTTTGTCAATTAATCCAAATACAATCCAATCATCAAAATAAACTTCTAAGAATTTATGGATGTATTCTTTAAATACAGCAACTACTACTCTAGAAAAGATAGTTGGTGCATTCTTAAGACCAAAGGGCATTACCGTATACTGGAATGAGCCCCATTCTGTTGCAAAAGTTGTCTTATGTCAATCTTCTGGGTGGATTCTGATCTGGTGATAGCCTGAAAAGCCATCAGTGAAGGAGTAGACCTCCTGTCCTCCCACATTGTCTAATACTTCATCAGTGAAAGGTGTCAGAAATGGATCATGAAGTGATGCATCATTGAGTTTACACAAGTCGACACAGATCCTGATGTCTCCTTTGGTCTTCTTCTCTTGCATGACCATGGGACTAACCCATTCGCTTTCTTCCACTAGCTCGATGATGCCTGCCGCTAGCATCTTATTGATCTCATCCTTAACTTTTTCTTTATAGTGTGGATTTAATCTATAAGGATGTTGCTTAACTGGTCTAGCATCCTCTTTCAATGGTATTCTCATTACTCCCAGGTCTCCGACTATTACCTTCATCTCTGTGAACTTGGTGGGAAATAGGTCCTGATAGTCATGTAGCAAGTCTGCAATCTGTCTGACTGTTTCATCGTTCCAATAATCTCCAATAGAGGCAAACTTTGGTAATGTGTCTGTGCCAATATTGATCTGTTTAATCTTGATAGGCTCCATGATAGCTAGAGTCTCTAGCTTCGTCCCATCAACATCGCGAGTCCCCTCTGTCTCTGGAATGTTGAGGTTGCGAGGATCCTCATCCTCCTCCTCTGGTTTGGATGCAAAGTTATAACATTCTAGCGCCTCTTCTAACTGGATGGCCCACTCGGGTTGAGCTGACATTGATAGGGTACAATCCTCAAATATCTTAATCTTTATTACATCTAGGGCCTGATTAATGTTTGGATACTCAGATTCAAAAGCGAAGGTGAGTAGAAAGTTGTCTATCATAAGTGGCCATGTAGTCATTCCCTTGCGCAATTCAGTCTCTGTGTACCAGTTCCTTGGAACCGTAACCAAAGTGTGAATGAATCGGTGAACCCATTTATCCTCAGGAATGTCCGACCAATTCCATTCACACGTCTGAATATGTAACCTGGGGTCACTTTCTCCTATGTATTTCTGCTGGATATACTCTCTGTCGGTAGAGAATCTAATTGCCATCAATATCTTAAGATCATCCCATGATGCGATATTCCCTTTATGTGCATACCACCATCTTGCAGGTGTGGCTCGTACTGCAAGGTCCATAGCTGCGATCCTCTGGTCGTGAGGAATTTGTTGTTCAAACTGGGTGAGAAAGTCCTGGATATCTATTAGACCATGAAATGATGGAATCTTGTTGACCTCTGTGCCAATCCATCGTAGTGACTTAGTCATGTACGCACATCTACGCGCTGAGACTTCGTAAAGTCTGTTCTGCCAGTTCTCTAGACCAACATCCAAATCCGATGCACATGAGCTGTCGCATCGCCAACTAATGTTCCCTTCTGTGGTTGGATTGATGTAGTCGCTCTGGTTCGCAGTCATCTGATAGAGACTGTCCATGTTGCGTGCCTCTTCCTCTGCTTGTATAGGTTCAATGTATCTAGGACCCTGAAGAGGATCTAACGGTGCAATGGCCTGGATATGCGCATCCTCAAAGGTCATTTGTCTTCTCTTTAAGTCAATAATGGCCATGTTACCGATCACCCAATCAATTCCTAGTAATGCTGGATATGGTCTACTATCGCCAATAATTTCTATAACTTCAAAGTATGTAGAGCTACGAACTCCGTCAATGTCAACTGGCACCTGCGGTAATCGACCCAGGGGTGATACCCACTGTTGATTAGCTAATTGCAGATGGATAGGCGATCTGACTAACTTAGGGCTACCCATCTATTCCCATGTCTACTTAGTCAGAACATTTACCTCTGATCCTAGATCTAGGATCACCTCATCCATTTCAAATTCTCCAACCTGTGTTGTGAGTCGCATCTCTCTTCCTGTTCTTGTATGTCCCATAATATTATGAACAACACAATGTGCACTGCTCACAGAAGAAGATGGTCGACACTGATCGATGATGTGCTGAAGTTCTCCGATAGCTTGCTCATTTCTCACGAGTTTTAAATAGCTCCGCAGGAAGGATTGTACACTTCCTGCCAACTCATCCTCATCGCAAGCGCCCGATGTGGTAGCCTGCGATATCTGTACAGGGATAACACCACAAGGTGCTTGCTGCGGTACGCCCCTAGACGGTGGTACCTGCGATCCTGATTACATAGGGTAATAAAAAAAATTCTTAACTTCCTAAAATGTCTGTTTATTCTTCTGTAGGTCAAGTGGTGTTGCTTTGTTAGGAGCTTTGTGCACCCACTCTTGACCTGTGTTCTTTTCAATATCCTGCGATGTCCCATTGGTGGAAGCACCGCTGAGAGTCACAATGTTGACTCTCGGTTCTGGTTCTTCCTGCTCATCAACAATAAGTTGGATGTTTTGGTGTACTGCTGGCTTAGGTTCTCTAAACTTGGCTATCAAGGTAGGACATTCTTCTATAGTGTGGTCATAATATTTACAATAGTTACATGTCGTAGTAGGGCTCTAACAGTCCCTAGCATAATGTCCTACAACTCCACAGTTGTAACAAGTGATTGGTCCGCGACCACGGCCAAAGCCTTCTCCACGGCCAAAGCCTCCTCCATGTCCTCGTCCTCTGAATCCTCCTCCACGGCCACCATAAGCCGGATCATGCTATGGTCCTGCTGCTGGACCCTGTGTTTCTGATTGGACTCTGTACAAGTCTTGCTTGCTCCCGACCATGAGATCATAGGCTCGGCAATCGTGTTCATCATGGCCTACGGACTTACAGAAGACACAGTATAAGTTCTTAGGTGTCTGCACGTACTTTTGAGGTAGAGGGCATTGCTGAGGTGGGTGTCCTCTTGTTTTTCATATTTCACACCACGGCCCATGGATCTATGGTAAGGGGTTAGGAGCCCCGGTTGCTAGATATTATACAAAGACTGGACAGTTGTCTTTAGTATGGCCTTGTGCTTTACACTTTACGCACCATATGTCTTGCGCAACCTCTTTCCCTTTCTTAAGCTCGTGCAACTGTAACGTGAGATTAGCCAACTGGTTTTGCAGGTTTGTCACACCTGTGCTGGTTTCAGCTAGAGGTGAAGCCTCTAGTTTCATCGCCATCTCCAACGCATCATCCTGCATCTGGAGTTTCTGCTGCATTAATGGCAGTCTGATGTGAGGGAGCGGGACTACAATAAACCATTCCTTATGCTGCTCCAGCGCAAACTCAAATCTAACTTGGTCTATAAGGGATTTGAATTTCTGATCGAAGTCCCACACTGACTCTGTAGGTAACTGTTTGATGTCTTTGAGCTCTGTAATGCATTGTGACTCAGACTTAGGTTTCTTAAACTCTTTAATCATGGCGGTCCTGACCTAGACAAGTGTTTTGGGTACCGCTGTGGCATACTTCATATACCATGTTAAGGTTCATTCTCTTAGTGTGGTGACCAACTGTACAAGTTTAATATTATCATCATTGATTTCTTTAATGGTCCACACGGCTTCACATAGAAACCAGTGCTGCTCTGGGTCCTCTGCCCTTGTACCCTTAAAGATAGGTAGCTTCATATCATCCCCCATTCTATTTCTGCATTGTGGATGTTGATTTGTTGTGTTACTACCACTCGGCGGTGTAGGTGGAGGTGATGTAGCGGTAGTATGTATTGTCTGGGAGCTACTAGATGGAGTTCCTACGGGATTGTTCTGAGTCCCGATCTGTTTCTGTGGGGTATAAGGGTGGTAAGGGATACCCCCTTCTGTTCTATCTGTATGGCTATGACTCTGCTGTCTAGTACTATCTGAACTGTCTTCAAATATGGGAGATCTGAAATCTACTTTGTATTTCTTTCCACTACGTGTATGTCCAATGTCATCGAAATCACTCTCAAACTCTTGTGACATTACAGTTTGTTAACTTATTGATCTGAAACCATATCCATTATTCCTTTTTCATGTAATAACATCTTAATGGACAAGTTTAAAGATTTTAGGTACTTACCGCAATATCCTTTGAAGAAGTACCGCTCAGCCTCGCTGAAGCTTTTTCTCTGTTCCACTGCAAACTTTGTGACGAAGCCTTCTAGCACACTCATAAGCTAGAAGTCTACTGTCCTCGTAATGGGATTATCAAGGCTCTTCACGGTCTGAATCAGCTCCGGTGTCCAAACAATGTTTCTTTTCTTCTTGAATATGTTCTTATCAGTCAACTTTGATAACCAGTCGTAAAGCTCATTTCCATAGGTCGCAAAAAATATCGCATGCAGGTCTGTAAAGATATGTTTTTGTAACCAGTCCTCTGTACTCAGTCTAGGACTCTTGTTCTCGTGTTTGGCAAACTCTTTCTCCTTAGATGCAACCCACTGGTTGAGTTCGTCTCTAGTAGGATGCCAATAGAACATCAGTGCTTAGTTTGTTCAAAATCGACAACAGAACCATTTGTTGGTCGCTATGGGCAGACCCAGGTTTATTGTAATGTACCAAAAACACCCCTAGCTCACTGGCCCTTTTGGAGACAGACCGCTGAGTGGCCTGAAGTCTCACCTGAAGTGATTCTAATGGGTTGGCCAAATACTCAAGTGTCTTTGACCAGGTTCTGTGGCATCCTGTGTGCGTCTCACAGCTCTTCTCAACTCGCGAGATCTCTCTCTGTGATGCGCAGTTTCCTCTTACTCGCGATGACTCTAGTCCTTATCGCATCGCCGCATCCTGGGCAACACATAACTCTCTCCTATGCTTGATCCTTACCCTGTGGTACCGCGCACCACAGCTCCTATGATGGTGTGATATCGCCTCCCTGCGATACCCTACCGCTACGGCTCAACGTACCTAGCGTTACTTGTGTTCGACTTACAGGACTCAACATACAAGACTGCTTTACACTGCTACTTTTAACTGTCTTAAGTGAAACATAGACAAACTCTTATATAGAATACTTAAAGGTTTCAACCTGCATTTATCCCTCTATAATGCTATGAACTGAATAACACATACATACATTAAACTGTAAGCAAAGTTCATGTAATGAGTGACAGATACAAAAAGTAAATACAATCACATGAATCAATCACATAACAATCTGATTTTACGTGGTTCACTTCCAGGGTAGAAGCTACATCCACAGAACTGTGTTTTATTATATCTTGAGAGAGTACATAGTTCTGCTGCACCGCATATGCAGCTTGAGATCTTCTGGGTAACTCCGCACACAGCCTGGAGCCCTTCTCTCTTAGATCTCTTTTCTATCTCTATATTTCCTTCTTACAATATTCTCTCTCTCTCTCTCTGTCAATCCCTGTGGATTGTTACATACATGCTCGATGAGCTAGCTACTGGTTACAGTAAGATAACTACCACTGATAACAGAACCAGAGCTTAGCTTCTATATTATAACTATCTAAAATGTCTGCTTGTCTAACTACCCAACCAACCAACCCTTTTACAATACAAAATACATCCCTTTATAGGCGGCCCGAAGGTCTCACCTTTACAACACTGTGGGCCTGTCCCAATAGTAACCCAAAAACCTTAACTAGTGACAGTCGGCATATATGTACTTTGGGTAGCCACTTTCCATCACACCACTGCTCTCTACAGTCTTCCATGCTTCTCGGCGCTGACCATGGGTACTGTGCACCACTTCCCATTCTGTCCTTCGCCTTCAATACCTCGACCTTGTTGCTCCTTTTCCTTTATGAGGGTAGCTGAGCCCTCCTGTCTTCCGCCGCTACCTTCAATGCAGTGGGTGAGCTCTCTCCTCTCGGCTGCTTAGGGACTGTCGTCTTCTTTGACTTTGCTGCCCTGGTAGTCATAGTTTCTGGCTCTGCTCTGCAGCTAGAAACATGCTACGGTGTCGTATCTTTACCTTATCTCCTCATCTTCACCAAAACTGTCTATCCGCCAAAATGGCATCTTTTCCTGTAGCTGTGGGGCTCTACTCCAACATTTCATGTCCATACCTCTTCAAGAATCTTGCAATCTATTGTAGTTGATGGTGATCTATTTACAAGATAGCATGATGTAAGAACTTCCTCTTCCCACAATTCATGTTGCAACTTGGCATTACTAATCATACACCTTAAATCTCTCTAGAAGAGTCTTGTTCATGCGTTCAACAAAACCGTTTTGTTGCAGAGTATAAACCATGGTTTTATGGTTCTCAAACCGAAATTCCTTGCAATAATTCTCAAACTCCTTAGATGTGAACTCACCTCCATTATTAGTCCTTAATGACTTGCTTTTCCTAATTGTGCTCTTTTCAAACAAAGCCCTAAATTGCTTAAATACATTAAACACGTCAACTTTTCTTTTTAATAAATAGATCCAAACATTCCTATAATAATAATCTATAAATGTCACAAAGTATGGCGATCCTCCATAGGAAATTGTAGGGGATGGACCCCAAACATCACAATGAATGTAATCTATGATATCGTTGCTAACATGCATTACTAGTTTAAACTTATGTCTAGTTAGTTTACCAAACACACAGTGCTTGTAGAAATTAAAATTTAGAAATTTCATACTAGGGAGTAACTTACGATCCATAAGTACCTTGAGCCCCTTCTCACTCATATGTCCCAAGTGCTAGTGTCATAAATGAACAGGGTCACTTCCAGCTTCAGACACAACTGTTACTTGACTTACCACAAAATTCGCTTCTAGTTTGTACAATTTCCTGATCATTATTGCTTTCATGACCACTAAGGTGCCCTTGGACACCTTCATAAATCCACGTTGAACTACAAACTTGTAACCATCAACATCCAAAATTCACAAGATATCAAATTCTTTCTTAGTTCAAGAAGATGCCTCACCTCAGTCAATGTTTTCATAGTGCCATCATACATCCTAATTTTTACCCTTCTGATTTCGAGAATTTTACAAGAAATATCATTTCCCATATAAGCAACCCCTTCATAAATTTATTGATACGATGAAAACAAACTTTTGTGAAGACACATCTGGTGAGAGGCACCATAATCCAATAGCCAATTATTTTGATGTTGGTGGACATTAGAAATATACAACACCTCATCAACCATTTCTGGACTTGCTTCTACTACATTTGATTCCTTCGTGGAATGATCTTGGGATGAATCCTCCTTAGATCTTTTGTCTTCCAACAATATTTTTTTAGATGTCCTGGTTTGTTGCAAAACCAACACTTAAGCTTAACCTTAGTTGCTTTTGACTTCGAGTTGGATGTATGTATCGAACTCTTCTCTCGTTCACTTGATCAACCTCTAGTCAATATTGTTGTTGATAAATAAGTCTCTTGATTATTATTCCTTTGTTTCTCTTGTAATAACAAAGCTCTAACAATAGTGTCATAATCAAAGGATTATGGATTACTAAATGACATAAAGGTTATAAGATGATCCCATGAACTAGGGAGCATACACAGTAAGGATATTTCCTTCTCTTCATCATCAAGCTTCGTGTCCACACTAGTTAACTGACATACGAGATCATTGAAGGTATTTAGATGATCATGGATATTCATACCATCAGGAATTCTCAGGGTATATATATTCCTCTTCAGAAAGATTATGTTGATTAGGGACTTGGTCATATACAGGATTTCCAATTAAACCTATAATCCTGCTAGTGAATCTTCTTCAACAATGTTAAACAAGACATCATATGCTAAACACAACTGAATGGTACTGAAGGCTCTCAAATTCAGATCCTCCTAGTCTTCATTCGACATGTCTGTTGACCCTTTTGATTTTCCTAGCAGGGCTTTCTGCAGGCCTTGTTGCACAAGCGGATCTTTCGTCTCGATTTTCCATAACTCAAAAATTATCTTCCTGTTGAACTTCTGCACCTCAAACTTCGCAATATGTACCTTGGTCATTTTCTCAAGCAACTAGATTCAATCTTGGACTCTGGTTTACTTCTTCACCTCAATCTCCAATATATTGACTCTGATACCACTTGTTATAGAGAAAGCTTAAACAATACAGAGATCAGACCAAAAAATAAACTAAACTGAGGATAATAACAAACACATAATAATGAACACATAGATTTAACGTGCTAAATCCCTCGAGAGACAAACATTTACAAAGCAAGTGTACTGGTCTTCTTCTTACTCAAAGATGGAGATTACAATGTTCTTTGAAGCAACATATAACTATTATTCTCTTCTAGATTCACATCAACTCTTTAATATCATCTATTGCCTCTATGAACTTACACATAACCATATAGAAATTTTCATTCAATTTTTTGTTAGTTTAAAGCAACATAAAATTAAAATACAAAAAACTGGTAAATCCATAAACGACAAAATAAAATCAGTTGTTATTAATTTCTCTTACATATTAACATATATTATAAATAATTATTTTTAATTCTTATATAAAATTAATCAATCCACACCATCTTAATGAATTTGTGGCCAAGCGCTTCTTCGAGTATTTAGTTAATTTGTATCCTCGTTGATATTACTGCATTGTTATGATGTATGCAATCTGCTAACAAATGAACTCATTTTGGTCTCTCTAAACTTGTAACTTGGCATCCAAAGGGATAACCTCAGCTTCAACGTCATTAACTCGACAAAATTTAGAGCCCTTTATTTGGGAGTAAGCTATCTACCTGACCATTTGCACCGGGGCTCACTTGACTCCGTTAGGTAATAGATTACTCTGTTATCTTTCTGTGACAGCTAGACCAAGAACAACAGATTCTGCTTCTTTTCTTGTATTTTCATTGTAAATCAAATCTACAACAAACTATCATTACACTCCGGTATAATGCAATAATGAAGAATACTAATTTACCAAATCAAATTGAATCTACAGACTGAACCCATCTAAACCTAATCTGAAATTGTATTCTAAAAACTTGTAATTTAAAATTCAATTGTTATGGATTTGATAACACCAATGTTCTATGTGTATGCTAGTTTAAAACTTTAACCTCTGTGATCATGAAGGATATAGAATCCAAGGTTTAAACGTGGATCGGGTTCCATAAAACAAACAAAGGAGTTGATTAATTGTTACAAGGAAGTTGGTAAAACGTTCCAAGTTTTAGATCTTTCCAGTTATTTTTACAGTTTTAAATAAACATTTGCAATTTTCATAAAAATTCCAATCATAACTTACAATTTTATACTTGCACTTAAAAAACAAGAATTTTCATGCCTAAATTTATACAATGAATGAATTCTAGAGCACAGTGGGTGTAAAAGTAGGTGTTGGAATCGATTATTCTTAGTCTCACTGAAAGGTAACTGATTAAATTATCACCTGATCAGGTCACATGGCCCCGTGCAAATGGTGAGGTAGATAGCTTACTTCCTTTATTTGCACTGAGTAACACTATACATACGGGAGTGCATAAATTTTGATGTGTTAATGGAAGAGAATTTTTACGTCACCCAGTCCGGCAATGCACAATCGTTCAATCTAGTGAAGGCACAATCGTTTACTTGATGACTTGAAATGTTAAAATAGTCTAAATTAATTAATTGGAGTTTCAATTTGGCTCGGTCCTATTAACTTTTAATATGGTTGGGATTTTTTCTTAATATGTGTTATTAATACTAAGTATGATTCGTTTTAAATGAAACCTCTCTCACTTAATTCATAAAATGGTAATTATTTTTGAGGATATTTAACTGTTAAAATGGTAATTTTTAACATATAGTAAATTGGATATGAAAAATAATTTGAAATCATGATTTATTTATTGAAATTGCAAAATCACAAATTTCATTTTATAGTGTTTTAGGAACTAGCAACAACCATATTATTAAGATTAATATGTTTGAAATACCTCTAAAGATATATATTTGACATATTGATAATGTTCTTTTTACTAAAGAATGTGTCAATTACTTGTATCTAATAGTTAAGCTAATATAACAACCACTTAATTTATGGTTGTTAAGCTCATAGTTGAAATTAGGCTCATATTGTATCATCATTGGAGTTAAGTTATTAGTTGTATCTATATTTAGTTAATATAAAACTTAGACTAAGATTTATCCACATTAACTTGTCCCAAGTGCGAGATGGAGTTCAATTGTCACATAAGCACATTACCTAAGGGATTGTTCTCATGCTAAGACATGGAGTTTATCTAAATTTAATTTAATAGTTGTATCACTATTGAAATAATTTAATAGTTATCCAATATAACATGGATTAGAGTTGAAGTCAAGCTAATAGAGGTAAAATCATTGGAGTTAATCTAATATTTATCTAGTATAACCATGATTAGAATTGAAGTTAAACTAATAATGGTAGAATCATTGGAGTTAAGCTAATAGTTGTATAATAGTTAATTTAAAAGTTAATATATTGGAAGTTGCAATTCAAGTAAGTCATGATTGGAGTTGAAGTTGAGCTAATAGTTCTATCATCAATTATTTAAGCTAATAATTTAGTTGTATCTAATAATCCAATAGTTAAAATTGAAGTTAGGATTTTATTAAGAATTTGGAGGAATTTATTAAAAGTCCGAACTATGTTATCAGTACTTAGACTCTTACATCAGTGCACATTAGCTAGACTCCTAGATATTAAATGCACTTGGATAATCCTTAAGTGATTAGAGTTGAAGTTAAGCTAATAGTTGTAGAATCATTGTGGTTAATCTAATAGTTGTATCTAATAGTTAAGCTAATAGTTATCCAATATAACTCTCATTAGAGTTGAAGTTATGTTGATAGTTCTAGAATCATTGGAGTTAAGCTAATAGTTGTATGTAATAATCCATGAAGTTAAGCTCGTAGTTGTATTTAACAAGTATAGATCCATCTTAAATATGGCTCTACCAAGGGCCCAGAGGGATCAAGTTCTTTTGAGGTGCAAACCTTTTATTATTTACAAAAAATGTCTAAAAAATATTCCTACTTAGAAGGCAAATAGCCAGCTTGCTTAAGTAATTTCAAAATAGGGTAAATATTAGTAGAAGAATGAGCTCATTAACATTAATAATCATATAATCAAATAGTTTTCCAAAAGTTGCTTTACTTGTCTTTCTTTAAAACTAATAATGAATATTAAGAGTAGTTAATGAGTAAAGTAATCCATTTAAAATTTTAAAATATAGATTTTCGGAATAAATTGGAATTTGAAAACCATTTTACCATCAAATGAAGATTTTAAACATTTATCCAAATGTTTTTGACAAATGACTTATTTTTCTCTATAACTAAAAATGAACATTTACATGTTAGGGTTAACCTTGACTTGGGAATGAGCAAGGATGTAAGTGGTTTAAGGCACAATGATGTAAGTGGTCCAAGGCACATGGTTTTAGTGTCCTATGGTTTCTTGCTAGTTGTATTTTCATTTAAAGAACCTTATAAATATGGTTGTAATATTTCATTATAATGTGCTAAAGTGAGGAGGAGAGATGCTCTTGGTAGCCTTGGCCCACCAATAATTACTGGGTTTTATAAGGTAGATCTAGTGTTGTTATTGTAATCGTTATTATTTTGTAATTTTTTTCTATCACATATTTTATTCCTAACATTATGTTTCAAGTTAACTAAATTTTAAATTGAAATTTGATATATAATTACGTAAATGTGTTTTAGAATTTAGCTAATTTAAAATTAAATTTTACATGTTCTTGGTTTTATAATTTTTTTTCTTACTACTCAAGTCAATTGAATTTTATTACTAATATTTTACTACTCACTTTGTAAGATTGCGAGTATTACCCTAATATGGTTGTATATTTATATGAGTATAATATTTTTTATTTTTTTAATTATAAGCCGAAATGTTATAACTTTTTTTTATTTTTTACCTTTTTATTATTTTTAGTAAGCGGACATGTGCCACATCACCCATCTAGCCCATTTGATCTGTAGAAAGCCACTCGGGCGCAATAATCGAATAGTTGAAGATTAATTTTAATTTTTACAACTATGGCTAACTATAGTTATTACATGTAAATTTTAAGCTATTCTTTAATTTTTTGAAATTATTAATTATTAATTTTGGAAGACGCCATAGAGTCAATCTGAACAGTACACTTGTCTCATTCTAATTTAATCCACTTGTCTCATTCTAATTTAATCTTGGATGACCATCATAGAATCAATCTGAACAGTATACTTGTCACATTCTAATCCCTAAGTGAGAAAGCATAAATAATGGTCCACCCAAAATTCTAAGATATATACACTTATGAACCTAAAAATCTATAAAAATAACAAAACAATATGATACCATGATATCTCACACCAATGATTTTCTTAAAATTATTTCAGCAACTGCAATTGTGGAATAGCGTCTCTCAATAATGGTTAAAACGGGATTGGAACTATATCTTCTCCAAAAAAAGTCTGCAGCTCTACAAAATTCCAAGTGACGTAATGTTTCAGGATCCACAGTAGAGGCTGGCATGTTCAGTCACAGTCATAAGCTGGATGAAATATGCGACGACGGTATCAGGGAGGGCAGGGTGTAAGGCATCGGCCACGTACCCAGCTGTAGATGCTCTGCATACCACCGTGTACACCGGTTAGTACTAGAGGCGTCGGCTAAAATCAAGCACCAAACATCTCAGCACGGTCACACTCGTATTTGGAATTTAGTTAACTGGTCCTCCGATCCTGGTCAATACGACAAACGCCGCACGTTGAATTGCTGTGGAGTCTATGTCTATTTGGTATTTGACGGATTGACTTTTACTAAATTCAGCAACTCTACGTTTTTCCTTGAATCACGCCGAGTGACCCCATTGACTATGGATGTGCAGGAATATTACAGTACGTCGTCTGTATGCAGCAGGTCTCGACGCCTCGAAAACAGGAACACAAAACTTTCCAGTGTGAGGGTTAAGGTTGACCTTTCTTATGGTGCTTTTAGGTAAAGTGATGACATCTCCTTTGCACAATTACCTATTTGCATCATATTTTGCACAATATGAGACTTTTTTATTCTCCTCAAATAACAAGTTATATGTTTGTTTTTTTCTTTTCTTGAATATGAAATTACCGTTTGAAAAAAAAAAATCTATTTGCATCATGGAACTTTTTTATTCTCCTCAAATAACAAGTTATGTGTTTTTTTCTTTTCTATAATATGAAATTACCTTTTGAAAAAAAAAAATCTATTTGCATTAGGCATGGAGAGTTCTATGTCTCTCTTCTGTGCATGCTTCAAATTTGAAGCCTTTAATGTCTTTTATGAGTTAATTTACAATATGCATTCACTACTTTAGGCTTGGAAGGATTTTCTCTTATAGTGGGAATTATGGCTCATGCTTTGGAACCCAAAACTCTGAGCTGTGAGACATTGGGATTATGTCCCATTAATAATTGGAAAAGAGTAGCCTCAATCATTAACTTTTGGGGCACCTTGTTCTAGATATATGGAGCACAATTGACTTCCTCAACCCACATATATGGAGGAATAATTATTGCTTCTAGAAGGCATGTACCCATCTCTTTCAAGGATCTATTCTTCCTCTAAGCTGCACCATTCTACCGTGGTGTGTATGGGATCGAGTGCTGCATTTGAATGCCTGCTGATGCATAAAGCTGCTAGAATTCTCTTTTGAAATACTCACCACCATTATCATACTTAAGTGCTCTTATATTCTTTCTGAGAGTGTTCTAAGTAAGGATTTGAATACTTTGAAGGTCTCAAATACCTCAGACTTTTGCTTCAGAAAGTAGACCCAACAATACCTTGAACAATCATCAATGAAGGTCACAAAATTTATGGATCCATTCATAGATGCTGTGATCATCGGTCCAGAGACATCATTGTGAATTAGGTCTAGTGTGAAGGCAATTCTTCTTTCCTTCCCAACCTCATACATTTTCTCTAGATGCTTCCCTACCAAGCAACCAATGCACACTCCTTAAGAGGATTTGATGAGAGGCAATCCCTCAACCATCTTTTCATTGTGCAACTGTTGGAGATACTTGAATTTCATCTGTCCAAATATTTCATGCCACAACTTGCTTATGTTCTTGGAATGAGTCAATATGACACCCGGGTATGAATTAGGAAGAAAGTGAGAAAACTCATATGCCTTGAAGGCATGATTAGCAACTCCTTTCGCTATCAAATTTTCAGTAGAGACATGAAATCCCCACAGTGTCAAGATCAATTGTGACTCTCTTGGGAAAGCCAGTATATGTCATATAGTACATAGACATCAGTTTTGCTTCCAGGGAGGGAACATAGAGCACATTTTGGAAAAATCTATGCTCAACTTTAATGGAACCTTTCTCGACAGCTGGGATTTGTGAATCATCTCTAATATGGATGCTTGGTCCTCTAGAGAGATCCAGAGAGGTGAATGATTCCCTGGAGGAAACCATGTGGTTAGAAGCTCCAGAATCAATGAGATTGTCCTTTGACTGAGTGAGGCCTGCTTTCAAGCATGCCACCTCTCATGCTCATTAGTCTTGTTTCCAACATCATACTTATTTGCACCTTTAGGAAGGGCAATGTTTTTTTGTTTAAGGATATTAGAAAATTGGTTGATTGTATTCTTCATACATTGGTTCTCTGGATGGAATGATCTCTTGGGGTAAGAGAATTTGTCGTTGTCAAACTTCATGTCTTTGTCCTTCTTAGAACTAGAGGCTCTATCTGAAGGATTTTGCTTACCTTTAGGCTTGAAACCAGAATTATTATTCTCTTAACCTTTTTGCATCCCCTTTTATGGTGCATTCTTAGTCTCTTCAGCCAGGAGAGCCCGAGTCTTGGAATTTTTGAGAGCTCCCATATGAATCAACTTATCTTGTTCTTGGATTAGTGACTCTGTGAAGGAATCTAGGGATGCCGTTCTCCAATTGGAACTTGTCAGTGTCCATGGTGAAAAGTAGATTCGAATATTGCTAAATCTGGGCCAAGTTTGTTAAAACATGAGAGAACCAACTACTTATCATTTTTATCAATCCCACACTATTTGCATTTCATGACAAGGGATTTGAATTTAGTGAAGAATTGTTGTATTGTTTTGAATTTACTAGGTTGTAGCGCTGCCAACTCATTCTCTAGAATATGGCCTCTTATGTCATATTGCTTTCCAAACAAGGATTCAATCTTATCCCATACTTCTTCGGTATTTTTCAGTCCATCAATATGAAACATGAGCTCACTGGAGATGTGGATGCACATGAAACCAAAAGCTTCATGAAGCCTATTCAGATACTTTGATTTTTCAAGATCATATTTATGGGGTTCAAATTTTCTTCCCATGGTGACCTTGTACAAACCCTTGTTACACAAAACAATTTGCATATGGTCCCTCTACTCAAGGTAATTAAAGGGTGTACGGATTCTGGGAGTTAGAGTTGTTGAATTTTCCATTTCACAGCTTCAAGAACAACAAATTATTCGAGAAATATTTGAATGTACCTACAAAAACATTGCGAAACACTTCAATTCGCTAACAAACCATATCAAACCCTATTCACTTTGACATGTGCACTTTATCTTGGTGAATCACACCTGGATAAACTTCTATGGACATAATACATAGGGAGCATGTCAATAATTCGAGGATTTATGTGGAACCCAATTGCTTCTAGTGCAACAATGGAATTTTTTGAGGTTTTTTGTTGGGATGAATACCTACTTTGATACCATGTTAATTTTAATGAAGCATGGATCCTCAGGCCTGAATGAAATCTTATTTGAAAAGAAGGATACAGAAGAATTAACAATTCAATGTAAATTCATCAATAGAGCCTTGGCAGAAATTACACACACACGAGGCAAAAATTGTCCATAATATCATTACATTTATTATCATTGATATCTATGTAATGGCAGAGTCATACAATATGGAGAATCTGAATACCTTGGAGAGCATTCGAATTCACCAACTCAAACTGACTATGGTGCTAACTCAGAGTAGGAAAATCACCACTAGAGCTCACTAATGCAACTCTGGATCACTGATTCATTATACAATCAGTTAACTGAAGAGGATATGTGAGTAAATGCATCCATCCTCCCTTGAATCATGAAAACTAGCGCTAGAATGACTAGAAGCAAACTAACTAATGGGGATCGGATCATAACTAAGTACCTACTAGAGTCAACTATTGGAGACTGTTGGCAGTACTCAGTGGGTTCCGAAAATATAGGGATTGGTAGTTGGAGCTCCTAAACTCATGCAAACATGCATAGTAAATGGTAGGTTCCCCCTAGGTGTGTCCCCCATTTACTAGTGAAGTGATAAAGAACTCCTAATATAGGAAAATGGACAGATAGATTATGTGGGAAAAGAGAGGATTAATTAATCCTAACACAATATTAATTTAATGAAATCCTACCTTATCTTATGGGTTTAATTAATTAATTTAATATACATTTTTAACTTATCATGGAATGATTTATAATTTATTTAATTAATTCATTTATTGTTTTGTTTGCTCAACAGGTTAGCACAAAGGACATTATTATCATTATTAATATTATTAAATAAAATAATAATAACAACAACAACAACAACAATAATAAAATAATAGATGGTGAACTAATAACCACATTTGTAATTTTTTTTTACTAAACTAAGTTCCTTAATACCAACCTAGTACCCTTATAAACAAAGTACATTCGAAGGTTTAAACAATCATGGTAGACAATTCAAAGAGTACAATTATATTATAATGACAATTTGTGGACATAATACATAGGGAGCATGTCAATAATTCGAGGATTTATGTGGAACCCAATTGCTTCTAGTGCAACAATGGAATTTTTTGAGGTTTTTTGTTGGGATGAATACCTACTTTGATACCATGTTAATTTTAATGAAGCATGGATCCTCAGGCCTGAATGAAATCTTATTTGAAAAGAAGGATACAGAAGAATTAAAAATTCAATGTAAATTCATCAATAGAGCCTTGGCAGAAATTACACACACACGAGGCAAAAATTGTCCATAATATCATTACATTTATTATCATTGATGTCTGTGTAATAGCAGAGTCATACAATATGGAGAATCTGAATACCTTGGAGAGCATTCGAATTCACCAACTCAAACTGACTATGGTGCTAACTCAGAGTAGGAAAATCACCACTAGAGCTCACTAATGCAACTCTGGATCACTGATTCATTATACAATCAGTTAACTGAAGAGGATATGTGAGTAAATGCATCCAACCTCCCTTGAATCATGAAAACTAGCGCTAGAATGACTGGAAGCAAACTAACTAATGGGGATCGGATCATAACTAAGTACCTACTAGAGTCAACTGTTGGAGACTGTTGGTAGTACTCAGTGGGTTCCGAAAATATAGGGATTGGTAGTTGGAGCTCCTAAACTCATGCAAAAATGCATAGTAAATGGTAGGTTCCCCCTAGGTGTGTCCCCCATTTACTAGTGAAGTGATAAAGAACTCCTAATATAGGAAAATGGATAGATAGATTATGTGGGAAAAGAGAGGATTAATTAATCCTAACACAATATTAATTTAATGAAATCCTACCTTATCTTATGGGTTTAATTAATTAATTTAATATACATTTTTAACTTATCATGGAATGATTTATAATTTATTTAATTAATTCATTTATTGTTTTGTTTGCTCAACAGGTTAGCACAAAGGACATTATTATCATTATTAATATTATTAAATAAAATAATAATAACAACAACAACAACAATAATAATAAAATAATAGATGGTGAACTAATAACCACATTTGTAATTTTTTTTTACTAAACTAAGTTCCTTAATACCAACCTAGTACCCTTATAAACAAAGTACATTCGAAGGTTTAAACAATCATGGTAGACAATTCAAAGAGTACAATTATATTATAATGACAATTTGTGGGCCACAATTCTTAATAGATGATACTTGTTCCTTTACCTATTACCATGATCAATTATAATTATTGAACACTTAAGGATTTATTTAACACATATTTTAATAACTTAATGTTCATTATCTGTCTTGGACCAATGTATAATCAACTTACTCATTCACAACAAACACAATTATTTGGCATGAAGGTATTTGTATAACGATACTAGCGAACATATGCAAAGTGTGCATGTGTGGCGAGCGCATGCAAAGATCATACATGTACTATAAACATACATAATATTTCCTACGCATAACTGCTAACTAATACTACTAGTCCTTCATGCAAGCATAACAATTACATATACAATATAACATTACTAAAACATCATCAGTTATTTTACAAGTTAACCTGATAATATTTCATATCATTATTTTTATGTTTTCATTAGTTTAATCAATCAAGTACAAGGAAGAGTACCTATTACCACTAACCTGGTATCAAGGAATCCCCAACCCTTAGTAGTACCAGCTAACAATATCCTCCCATCCTGACCTATGTCCACATTTTCCCTTTTCTTCCTTTGCTAGTAATGATGTGGATTCTAGTTTTCTCGACCTGAGCAAGTATAAACCTAAGAGCGTTAACGCCATCTTCATAACATACCTAGCCTTTTCTAGTAGGCATATGGCCATCGTCATCAAAACAACATGGGGATCATTTCTCAGCACGACCCCCCCACTACCCAAGGTATTATGGTAACATAGGGTGGTAAATACATCCATTCCTCTCAACATACTAGGTATATACCCTATCAAATCTTACTCTATTGCTATCAAGGTTATCAACCTCTGTCATCGTATCATCAATTTCGGTTGCTAAGTTTTATTGCATAAATAAGTTCTTATTCGACATTTAATATCAAGTACCCAACTATCACATAGCCCCTTGTGTCTTGTGGGTTAGTATATCACAAAATACACATTTATAACAAGAATTTACACTCAATCATCAATTAATCCACATCAACACCATCATCATTTCATGTAACAATTTAATTCATCATAGCTACACATGACATATAATAATTCAATTGATCATATCATAAGATGGTATCCACACACTCCATCATATATTTCACATTTCATTAATGAAAAAAATTAAACATAAACTATAATTATAAAAGAAAGGAATCTCATGACATCACAATCTAGTAACTGCACAAACATAGTAACATCATAATCACAGTGACCACATAAACATATAAACAACTTATACTCAAGTCCATCATGTTGTAAATAAAGTTTTCTCAGTTGAGGTGAGTCCAATAGTTAATAAGAAAATAAAGTGCAGTATATCTAATTGATAAATATGCGTAGTTAAAATATGGAGTGCTACATACACCCACCCTTAGGAAACTTCATCACGAAGTTATAGTCAAAATAATGAGGGAAGGTTTTGACACATAGTCTTTGCATCCTCCTAGGTAGAAGAACCTGATCTATACTTGTCTCATTGGACCTTAACTTGTTCCACATGATGACTACGGAGTTGTCAAACTTTATGATCAAGTATACATAATGGTTCGACCATGAAGGTTACTTCGTCTAAGACCCAGAATTCCTTCCAATGAATTTTATGAGTGTCATAATCTATGTGATGTTGTAATACATAAAAATGAAATACATTATGGATTTTATGAAAGTGGCATGGTAGCGTAAGACGATAAGAAACTGGTCCAATTATCTCAAGAATCTGAAATGGCCCTATGAATCGAGATGACAACTTAGCCCCCCTTCCAAAGCAAATGGTTCTTTTGTTTGTTCTGATGCAAAACAATACCCAATATCCTACCTCATAACTTCTATAGGATCTATGAGAATCCATATTTCTCTTTCATATCATGTGATTCCTTTAACCGATGCCTAATATATACCACCTACTCTTTGATTTTTTGAATTATTTTAGGTCTAACTAAGACTCGTTCTGCAAACTTTTCCCAATTGAGCAGTCTCCTTCATAGTTTACCATACAATGCTTGATACAGAGACATACCTATGTAATTATGATTACTATTGTTGTATGCAAATCCCACCAAGGGAATATATTTTTACCAATGGGTTTGTTGATCCATAACATATATCCTAAGAATGTCCTCCATAACCTGATTTACCCTCTCGGTCTACCCATCTTCTCAGGGTGTTAAGATGAGATTAAGTTCTGTTGTGTCCTTAATGCTAACTACATTCTTGTCCAAAATATGGAAGTAAGCATAGGGTCTCTATCGAATATTTTCTTCTTATTAATTTTGTGAATACATACTATTTCATTTGTGATTACCCTTGCCACCTCGATGACGTCATAAGTGTCTCTAACCGGAATGAAATGTGTACTTTTGGTTAACTTATAAACTACTACTAAGATGGAATTATGTTTCAATATATGTGAGATATAACCCTGCAAAAAACTCCATGGAAATGGCCTCCCACTTATACATAGAAATATCATGTGGTTATAAGATACCAGTTGGGTGGAAATGGTCATCTTTAACTAGCTGGCACTTAAGGAACTTAGGAACAAAATTGACTACATCGCTCTTCCTACCTAATGAAAAGAATAGCTCTTTCATGTATGCATACATCTTCTTCACTCATGGATGTGCACAATAATGTGATCTATGGGCCTCTTTGAAGATAGTTTTCCTGATATCCCCTTCCTCAGGAATATACATCCTCCCTTGATATCATAACAATCCTACATCCTTCACATGACACCCTTCATACTTCGATGGTTATTTCTTCCCACTCTGAATTGTTGATGGTACCTTCAAATACCATCTATCCACCAAATGTTGTCACCAATACTCTCTCCTTTAAATCAAATTTTAAGGAAACTAATGAGAATAGTCTCAGACTTATGCTTAGATAATCTTCCACTACATTATCGTTCCCCTTTATGTATGCAATAACAAAATCATACTCACTCATAAATTCGCTCCATCATCTCTACCTAACATTCAACTTCCTTTGTGTAAAAATATACTGTAAGTTCTAATGGTCCATTTGAAGTGTTAAGATCCTCCCAACAAGGTAGTGACTCCATAGTTTTAGTGCTAGCATTACCATTTCCAACTCTAAGTCATGTATGGCATACTACTCCTCATGAGGTTTTATCTTACGATATGCATAGTAAGCGATTACCCCACATTTTTACATTAGAATATATCATAACCCTTGATTTGATGCATCGGTGCATAAAATAAAGTCCTTACCCATGTTTGGTACTCATAGGATAGATGCACTCATTAAAAATATCTTCAAATTCGTAAAAGCATCATTGCATTCACCACTCCATTCATACCATATTCCCTTGTATTGCAAGGTGGTAATGCGTTTCACAATTTTGGAAAATCCATAAAAAAAACTCTAGTAATAGCCTGTGAACCCCATGAAGCTCTGTAATTCACATGCATTCTTCGAAATTGGCCAATACTTGATGTCCTTCACCTTCTCTAGGACTATTGATATCCCCTCTCCTGAGATAGTATGTCCCAAGTAGTGAATCTCCTTCTAGAAGAAAGAACACTTTGACAATTTACCATATAGTTTATGTTCTCTTAAGCATGTCAATACTAGCCATAAGTGTTCCTCATGCTCCTTCTCAATTTAAGAGAAGATCGGATTATCATTCAATAAGACTTGCACAAATCGGTCCAAGTAATTTTTTAAAACACCATTCATGATGCTCATGAATATAATATGTGCATTGGTTAAACCAAATGGCAACACTATGAACTCGTAATTTCCAAATCGAGCTTAAAAAGAAGTATTAGGAATGCCACCTTATTTAATCCTAAGCTGGGCATACTTCGATTGTAAATCGATCTCAGATAATACTTAAGCTCCTTTCATCTGATTAATGAGATAATTGATTCTAGGTATAGTGTACCTATTATTTACTATGTCTTTATTCAAATCCCCGTAATCAATGCATAACCCAAAAGATCCACCTTTTTCTTAACAAATATAACTGGTGCACCCTGCGATGAGATACTGGGTCTAATTAGTCCTAAGTCTAATAGCTCCTTCAATTTTATCTGCAACTCGTCAAGCTCTAGTGTTGTAATCCTATAACGAGTCTTTGAGATTGGATATGTGTCTAGTTTTAGTTTGATTGTAAAATCAATCTTTGTTTCGGGAGGTAACCCTAACAATTCTTTTGGAAAAACATCCTTGAACTTAGATAGTATTGGGTATGAGTTCAAAGAAGGTCCTTTACTATCACTCACTACCTCTACTACAAATAATTGACATCCTTGTCTAAGGAGCCACTTAGATTTCATCGTAGCTATGAAACATAAGGACACCTTCCTCTTTAAACCTTGGATTTGAATTGAATTCCTTTGTCATCGAGGAACGACAATTTCTTTGCATAGTATTCTAATAAATATCTATGTCCTTCAAACCAATCCATTTCGATAATGAGGTCATAGTTTCCCAAATTGGCGACATAAGCATCCAACTTAGTGGTGCACAGGCCTAAGCAACTTGACACCCCCTTACCTTAATACCTATTGCTTGTTTAACTCTCAAATCCATTTCAACCAATTCGAAATCATCATGCTTGTAGGATTCCAACCCACATTTATCTAATGCATATGGTGAAATGAAACTATCAGTTATACTTGGATAAAATAAGATTTTATGTTTGAAATTGTTTAGATTAGCAATGGATTCAACTATAGTGGCCTGATGTTCTACTTGAAGGTTCTGAATTGCTGCATGAATATGATGATTGTTTCTTGACCTTCTCATGGGTGATTTTCCTTCCTTGTTACTACTTCTTGAATGACCCCTATGATAGTCACGATATAAATCAATACCTCCACATCCCCAACATGAGAGGTTGGGCATGAGTTGCATGTTGTTGTGAGTAGTCCTCTCAAATGAGTTCCTTTCCCTCGATCATCTAAAACCTCTCGATCCTTTGTAGAAAATTCCTTGTGTTCATCCTGGGTTCCCATGGGTTGTAGACAAAGCTTGTGATAAAGGGTTAACAGAATTATTACCTCTAGAGGCGAACATGCTTCCATAAGTAGGAGGTCTATATTGTCCTCCCGTGAAGTAAGGCCTTGAGGCCTTCCATGGAACATATTGATTTGATCTTATCAAATTGCTACCTCTTATTGCATCTGACATATATTCTGCATAGTGAGCATATTCCACTATAGCGGCCATTGAAGTTGGTTTCCAAATTCTTACTGAAGATCTAATTTTAAAGTTAATACCATATACAAAGCACTTTACCTGGCGTTCTTATGAATCTAGGTAGGGTACATATTTTACTAGTTCCATGAACCTAGCTTCATATTCCTCCACAATCATGTTTTCATGCACTAATGCATGAAATAAACTTGCTTGTTATTCTGTGTAATAAGTCAACAAGTATTTCATGTTGAACCTGGGTGAAAACTCGAAGTTGGGTAACACTTCCGTGAGAATCGGCTGCTCAACCAACATAGCAGGAGTTATTCAGCCGAATAACTATATTTATTCGACTGAATAATTAAGTTATTCGGCCAAATATTTATAGTTTTTTTGCCGAATAACTAATCCTTTATTCAGCCGAAGAAACTTTAACGACAACCATTTAATTTGACGGAATAGATTGCCGACCGATAATTTTTATCGGCAATTCAATAATTATTCGGCTGAACAATTATTCGGCCGAACAATGATTCGATAGAATGATTATTCGGTTGAACAATTGTTCAGTCGAATAATTTTTTACCATATAAGGTCAGCTGCGGGATCATTTTTCGTTGTTTCGCTTGCAGTGATTTGTCATTGTCTCGCCACCCATCGCCCCAC
This sequence comes from Pseudotsuga menziesii, assembly GCA_001517045.1. Lineage (NCBI taxonomy): Eukaryota > Viridiplantae > Streptophyta > Pinopsida > Pinales > Pinaceae > Pseudotsuga > Pseudotsuga menziesii. The sequence goes on along the minus strand of LPNX010949028.1, from coordinate 394,767 downwards.
CCGTCGCCCAACCCGTCTCATTTCGCCACCTGTCTCGCCACCTATCTCATCCTTGTCCATGTCACCCAGCCATTTGATGTGTGCATCTGCCATCTTGTCACCCCTTATCGTGGAGGTCTGTTCAGCATGGAGGGCATGGAGGTCTATTTGTCGAGGTGTACGTGGTCTTCTCGTGGTGTTGTGTTGTTGTGCTTCTTCTTGGCTGTGAGGTAAGCCTTCGAACTTAACTTTTATATTACTATTATTAAGTGATTGTTTAAACTGTTATGTGCTTGTTTCATATCATGTTAGTAAGGACATAATTGCGATGGTAGTAAGGACAGAGTTGAACATCTCTGCCCATTTGGACAGAGTTGAACTCTGCCCATTTGGGCAGAGTTCAACAGCTCTGCCAATTTGGACAGTTCTACTTATTTTAAATGATTTTTGGGGCTTTCTAACCTGAGTGATGGAAAATCACTCAAAACTAGGAAATAGTGGGTCCATGGGTTTACATGGTGCTCTTAGGTTGGAAATGAGCACCTACATGATTGAATATAACTTCCAATCCCACTTTGATTACAAAACCAATTTTTCCAATTAAATTATTAAAAAATAGCTTAAGTTTTGGAAAAATTAAATTTTAATAAAAAACACTGAAAAAATTTAAAATTTAAAAAAGTTGAAAAAACCTAGGGGGACTTAGACATGTTCATATGACTCGACCATGATGTCTAGAATGTTTATACATTGACACATAGACTCTAATAACCTCAATAGGCCTAAATTCCAAGCCGACCACCCTAACTTTGGAGGTATGGAGTGAAAAACTCAGAAATTATCAGTCGTTTATTCAACAACCAATAATAACCAAGGGAAAAAACACCCTGGGCTAATCGGATTGACAAATAAAGTCTAAGAGACCGAGTCTTTTATAGACACTATCATGCTAGAACATTTATTACAATTCCCCCATGGGGTATGAACATGTGATATAGTACAACAAGCAATTCCCAGAAGTACGATTGAAGGTCTTCTGAAGTCCGAACAAGTTATCCTTGTCTGGTTCACCAGGCTCACTTGATAAAAAGCCACTAAGTACAACTTAGGTGGTAACATTCTGGCTCCAACTGTGGGACGTGTGCTTGATCTGGTCATAGGGCAAGGAGAGGATACGAGAACACTAGAATCTCTGGTTTATACACCCTATAAAAACATCTCAACTTGACAAGAAAACCTTAGTAGCACAAGCTTTACATAAAAACCAAATGAACCATTAAGATGATTTATTTAAACAAAATAAATGTAACTAATTAAAGAAGCAAGTTTTTATTATAGCTAAGTATAAAATAGAAATGCAGAAAGTAAATGCTCTCTTTCAAGGAGCTTATTTTCCTACTCTAAGAATGATATAAAAAGGGTTAAGTGTAATCAGAAATCCAATGTAACCACCTAAGCATTTTATTAACATAATTTTTTTTCCTTGTCTTTGGTTACCAGCCAAAGTAAGGATACCTTATTCATAAAATGCAAACCTGCGTGATGATTCAGAATGGGCGAGATGGATGGGAGATCATAGGAATGAATAATGTCATAAAAATTATTCCCCAACTTGTATGTGCTCATGCAGGTTGCTTCTATCCATGACTGGATAGGATTAATATACCAATCAGAATGATGAGGTAGACTGACTACATCATCATACTGATCATAGGGGCTTATCAAATGATAACTCATTGCACGAGCCCCAAGTAGCTCCAAATCATAAGGAACCACTATATGTGAAAAAGATGGTTGAGACTGATATTCCACTGACTGCATCACATCTGATTTTTCACAACACTACTTCTCAATGTCTTCATTACTGATACCCTTGTGCGGCTCTGCATGATATGACTCTAAATGATCACAGGAAAATTCTAAATGCTCCTCTTCCATACTAAGGTTTTCCAAGGTCTCCATATCCATGCTTCCCTCTATGGAAGTATAGTAGATTGGACTTCCAAAAATTTCTAAATAGACACTCCCCTTGCTGGATATAGCATAGATAGGATTCTTAATAAGATATCCACAAAAATCCCAATAGTCATCACCATCATCTATGTTAGATGTGATGGATTCCCCATTGCTGATATCAGGTTCCGATATCAAGTTATTACTGATACTGATATATGGCTCAGACTGATCATGTGGATAAACTACATGCTCCTTTTTCATATCAAAGTTTCCCAAGGCCACATGGTCCATGCTCTCTCCTTTAGATATGCCATAGACAGAAAAATCAACAAAACCATCAAAAGTTTCTGGTTCATTATTTTCTTCTTTATTCATGTCATAGACTGGATTTTCCATGAATGTCTAGGACTCCTCATCAATATCCTTGTCGGGGATAAGGGAGTCTTCGTCACTTGTATCATGCTCCAAGCTATACTTGTCCTCATTTTCATACTCATCTTCTTCAGAGAAAAGGTCACAAGGCAGTAAACCTTCCATACTGTCATCATTATACGGAGAACACATAGGAACCCCATCATGTACATTATAGTTTTCATCATAAGTTTCACTATAAGATTCTGCAATGGTTTCATCCTTAGGTGTGTACTTTTTAGCTAGTGACAAAGGGTAGGCTTGTCCTACCATGTATATATGATCAGGATCGCTTGAAGTTGTTTCCTGATTACTGACCTCAGGAAGTCCATGTTCCATGACTTGATTTGCAACCTAACAAGTGCTTTCTTGGTGGAATTGTTCACAGGGTCTACACCATGGAATTACTTCTTCTACCATGTTAGTTGAGTCTAACTGGTTTGGAATCCTAGGCTCCTACTGAGGAAAATTATCTTGATACATCTGATTCTGCTTGGGCTGAAAGTTCCTAGGTCCATTATTTATTTCCATTGTGATCAATCTATTATGAATGTGATTCAAGTGTGCAAAATGATTGCCCATTAGTTGGTTTTGACTTGTAACCAAGTCTTTTATCATGTATGTTACCTTTTCCATGGGATCTTTAGAGGCTCCATTTTTTTTTGATTCAACAGCTTTTCCCTTTTATTTGTTGTATGAAGTGTTTTCCCTAGTGTAACCTGGAATGTTGAATTTGCTTGAAGACTGCATATTCTTTTCTATTTTCTTAGCCAATTCCTAAGCAGTTTTTAGATTGGCCAGCTCTTTGTCTCTTAACTAGTACCTCAAATCACTAGTGAAAGCTTCGATGTAAGATATGAGGATGGAGGCATCCTTTGGCTTGATTTTGTTAGGGAGGTCCGCAACCACACGCCTGAACTTAGTGTTAAATTCATCCACGGTTTCATTCTCCATCTTCTTAATGTTATGAAGGGTACCAAGCAGATGTCTTGGTTCTTTCTTTTCTCCCCATTTCTTCTGTAAACCCTCTAGGAATTCACTAAGAGTTTTATATGAATCATCATCTAGGTCGAAGTACCATTCTTCAGCATCATCTTCTAAGGATAAAGCAAAGAGATTCATTTTGACATCATCATGGTCATGGGTAGCATCATTGCAATAAATGACCAGGTGCTTTTCAAACTTTCAAATGTGAGACTTGGCAGTGATGGCATTATTGCCTTGAAATATGGGGAGCTTCTTGATAGCATCTTTTGGAATGGCATGGGGAGCACCTGCTATCTAAGAAAAATCAAGGGGTTTGAATAATTGCGTCATTTCTTGAGATTGGTGAACATGACCCTGTACAAATATGTGATGGATATCTGAGAGGGATTGGTCTCCTAAATCTTCAAGGTGTCTATGAGAAGTCTGCCTATTCAATCTTTCGCTAATAAACCTTTTGGGATCAGGGAGAGGATTGAATAATTGTAGGCATTTTCTTCGAGTAGAAATTCTTGAAGGGATGTTAGACAGTGGAGTCACCAGATGGATCGAGTTTTAATTTTTATGTTTTTTAAAGACAAGATCAATAAAAAATTTGTACAATTTTTTAGTTGTTTAGAAAAAAGTTAAGCTAAGTCGTACCCAGGAATAAAAATATTTATCCCCAGCAGCGGCACCAAAAAAGTGTTGCTGCCTTTCACACATCTGGGTCATGTGGCAGAAATATTCAAGCCACTCAGTGTGTCCTTGGGGGCAAGTCTCGAGTCAAGGCTATCACCTTGTTCTTGACTCCTCTGTTTAGGCTCAACTCCTAACGAAGCCAAGGT
>LPNX010949028.1:361343-390277 GCA_001517045.1 Pseudotsuga menziesii | reverse complement strand
AGAGATCGGCGCCCCGAGGTCACTTTTCAGAAGTTCCCGCTTCCTTTGGGTATTTTTCCACCGTAATGGTTTGATCTAGGTGTTGGATTTTCACCTGATGGTTCGTCAATTTGGGAGAGTGAATCCTAATTATACTAGTCACTCAACTACTTTTGATATAGCTTGATTGATCAGACGAACCGCAGCCAAGTGCAGAGCATACACACCGGAGTCTTGTCAATTTTAGTAAATTTTGAGATGGATGTTCTTGTTAAAAAGAAAACCCTCCAGGAACCTCTTTCGGTCCAAGTGGATCTCAATCGGGGAATCAAGGAGGGGTTGATTTTATTATGGTTACTGAAACAAATGATGATAGCAAATGAAACATAAACAGATAAGCAAACCACAATTTTCTAATTAGACTACCATGAACCTTTCTTCACCTTTTGGCTCAAAAGAAGGCTCGTGGGGTAAGTATTAAAGTTACTTTGAAACCAATAGAAATAGAATATGGAATTTATTTTAGATCAAAGAATATTACCCTGCATATTATTACTACGCTAGATTGAAAAGAGATGAACGAAAGAAAAAAATGACACAGACGCAAATCCCCCCAGGGGGGATGGGGAATGGGCTCGAAAGACCCTATTCAGAATTATTTTTATTACCAGCAGTTAAAATATCAGCAAAATGATGTGATGCCTCTTGATTCTTATACAGAATGAAACCAAGAGCTTACAAAGTGCAAAAATTAAAGATTTCAGTAAAAAAGGGAGACCCCTAGAGGGATTCAGAAGGCCCAAAAGTCACTTTCGAACAGTAGCTCCTCCTCTTTTATGTTATACCTGATAAAAACCAGCAAGCTTATTAGACTGAAATATGCCCAAAATCACTTTGAAAGTACCTTTGGTTCAGCTTACTTTTAACCAAAAAGGCTAAGTTAAAACTAGTTAAAAAAGGTAAAAAAGGGAACCAAGGAAAGCAAGATTTACTTGGGATCTTGGCTTGGATTTTAGGAAGCCAATATGATGTGCACTGATTGCTGGATTTATCTTTTATAACAGAAAACATAAATATAATGCATGCAAGCTACAAATTCTCTTTAAAGTTCCATGCAAAAAGGATGATTTCCCTAAAGCTAGATCTAGAATGGTTATGAAACCTTTTAAGAAAAAGATCTAGATTATGGGCTTTGAGAAGATAGATCTATGTTAAATTTACTTTAGTATAATAGATCTAAACAATATCAAAGCTGTGAACAAAGTAACCAGGTAAAAAAATTGATTTTGAAGGAGGAAAAGAAGAAGAGAAGTGCTTGTTGCTGAAGTAGATCTGCAATGGAAACTTGTTAGTGGAATACAGAGGGGCAATGTATTCACAAAGATTTTGGATGTACAGTGGAGTCAAACTAGATCCACAGCTCGTCCAATCCTTGCTACCTGAAAGCTAAACACACAATCCTGCACGAAACCTCATGAGATCTGGATATATATATGAAAAAGAGACAAGAATTACATGCAAACAAACTTATTAAACATGTATAATCTAGATCTTCTAACATATCTGCTATGAGATATAAGAAAAACAAGTAACCTTACTTGCCCAACTATACTCCTATTGATTCAGCTGAATTGTTCAAGCCAGACAGGGTTCAGATGTAGAATTTGAGAGAAAAGCTGGCAACATCAATAGCCGTAAGACAATGCTTAATCCACACATATGAGAGCATTACACCATTTGGCCTCCAAAGCTTCTTTATTTCAACAATCAAAAGATTACAATAGTATTACAATAGCAAGCCCTTCAATCCAACTCTCTCTAGCTTGGAAGAGGCAGCCTGTGCTTTATTTAAACAAAAAACAGGAGATCGAGCCCAGGGGGCACAAATCCCAAGGAGACAAATCACTGTAGTTGAAGGAGAGTCCATCAATTCCTGATCTATGTCTAACTCAGCTAGATCTAAGTCTCATTGAGTGCAATTGTCAATCGGAGAGCTAATCTGACTGACACCTCAACATGTTGACTGAAGCATCCACCAAAACTCATCCAGATGAGCCAAACCATGTGGAGGAGAGAGGGAGGGAGAAAGTCCCCTTAAAGGATGCTGAAGATCAACTCTGGATCTGATTTGATCACCTCCTTCAGTAAAGGATTTGTCAGATCCAGTCAATCTGGTTTAGATCTGACTGATTTCAATCAAATCGGATGAGAATCCACTGATCTATGATTCTGGATTTGCTCCATTATTCATCAATTTATTAATTAAAATAATCAATAATTGATTGTTGGGGATTTCTAACCTGAGTTATGGAAAATCACTCAAAACTAGGAAATAGTGGGTCCATGGGTTTACATGGTGCTCTTAGCTTGAAAATGAGCACCTACATGACTGAATCTGACTTCCAATCCCACTTTTATTACAAAACCAATTTTTTCAATTAAACTATTAAAAAATAGCCTAAGTTTTGGAAAAATTAAATTTCAATAAAAAACACTGAAGAAATTTAAAATTTTAAAAAGTTGAAAAAACCTAGGGGGACTTAGACATGTTCATATGACTCGACCATGATGTCTAGCATGTTTATACATTGACACATAGACTCTAATAACCTCAATAGGCCTAAATGCCAAGCCGACCACCCCAACTTTGGAGGTATGGAGTGAAAAACTCAGAAATTATCAGTCGTTTATTCAACAACCAATAATAACCAAGGGCCCAAAACACCCTGGGCTGATCGGATTGACAAATAAATTCTAAGAGACCAAGTATTTTACATACACTATCATGATAGAACATTTATTACAATTCCCCCATGGGGTATGAACATGTGATATAGTACAGCAAGCACTTCCCAGAAGTACGAGTGAAGGTCTTCTGAAGTCCGAACAAGTTATCCTTGTCTGGTTCACCAGGCTCACTTGATAAAAAACCACTAAGTACAACTTAGGTGGTAACACATCTCATCCCCATAAGCTCCAACTTTTCTCTCTATTCTCTCCAATGATTTGTACTACGTAGTCAATCCAATAGCATAACAATACCTCTATAGTTCTCCCTCTCAACTATGGACATGAGCTTGTATTTATAAGGCTCAATGGATAGGGATAGTTGAGAGATTTGTTGATTAGGTGGCTCCAAGATCCTATGGTGGGGGATATCGAGCTTAATTGACCCACAATGATAGGGATAAGGGAGGACACAAGGCTCATGATCTAGAAGCCTCGAGAAACTTCTCTTTTTCCCATTTTACCTAGGGTACCACTTTTCTTCTCTTATGATACATCGGTTTAGATAAGAAACACTTATGGAAAAAAGGCCACAGGTGGTGGCACCACTTATGGAAAATAGGATACATGAAGTGCAAGCAAGGTACTGCTCATGGAACACAAAGAAAATGCGGTGCTGAGTTTTTTCATGTAAGATTGAAAAATAGAATAGGTTTCCACTCCAAGTGCTGCGATTAAGGGAAACCATGGAAGTTAAGGGTCTTATCACATGATGGTGATAGGATTTGGGTATAACAGAATGCCCCCCAAAGCATGAGACTTATAGGGATACTATAAGTGAAAGCTTTTAGAAAACATGTTGTCACTTAGAGATGAGAATGTTAGCTTGATCGAAGAATGTCATCCAGTAGGCATCTGTAGTGCATGAATATTTTTGACTCATAAACACAAGTTACCAACTCATGGCTGTAGACCAATACAAGGAAGATCCATGAGTTGGAATAAAAAAGCATGGCTACTAGAATACATCGTAGATCCATGTGATAGAGGACTCAAACTTGGACATAGCTACCAGATATACAACGTAGATCTATGTCATACAGACGCAGATTTCAGCATAGCCCCAACCATACAAATGTGTATCCATGCTAGATATACAAAATTCCATTGCAACCTGGGGAAAGAAATGAGCACTAAACAAATACCCAGGGTTTTTGTCTCATCTTCCACAAAGTACGATTCTATCCACGTGATTACAATGATTTGAAGTCGAACATGGTAGAAACCACTTGATTACCGGCCAATGATGTGAATCATTAACAAGTGTGAGGGAGATCACCATTAATGTCAATGATTCCCAAGGTACCCTAATACAATCTACTGGGTGTGAATAGATGTCCTAATGTCGAACACCTAGTTGATTCTATCGATCAAAGGTCAATGATGTGAACCTATGTCGAGAGCAAGAGGATCTATCATTAAGGCATATGGATCTTAAGGTACTAAAATTTTGTTTCTAAGACTATTTCCCAGATAATGAGCTGATGTCGACGGAGATAGTCTCATCGAAGGAGGGCCATGTTGAGTCCCACATCGATGACATGAAACTCAAAACATAGTTCTGAAATGATGTGAATGTAGTAACCACAACACTGACTCAAAAGTACTGACATAGAGACTATTTTGACTACATAGGTAAACTTATTCAACTTCCCTTTGAACATCGGGTGGCACGACACAAGAATTGGAAGCATGACTAAATGGGACAAACTCACAATGCAACAGTGGACAATGTATTCTTTTGAAAGACTCAAAGGAGTGACATGAATCAAGAAATTGGATTGTCACAAAGATCAGCTGAATACCCAATTGACTGACATGATATGCAGACAAGTGCCATGTTCAAAGGTAATGACAAACTACTACCATTTATTTACAAAATGATTCCCTTCCCATTTCCCCCATCATGATCGATGAGTGCCTCTTTTCGGTTTTACGAGTTCAAAGAGGGTAACAAACACTCAAGATAGCTCATTTGAAGAAAAGTCCAAACTCATATGTTTTACGAACCTGAGAGAGGAGGGGTTCATTCCCACAACGGGTCTCTTAATGTTTAATTTAACAAGTCCAATGAAAGAAAACTTAGTATCGTTCATGTTTAGAGAGTCTGAATGGCGATGGAAGAAGACTCCAAAGGGTCATTTTTTTATGATTTAGTCCCTAAGGCCCAAAAAAGTGTAAAATCATACCTTAGAGAACTCTTCTGGTCATGATTAGTTGGAGTGTTCCTTTTTCATAAAGAGTCTATCCAAACCTAAAAAGAGATAACCTACCATCGAAGAGACGACTCTTCAAATATTTTAACGAGTGTGAAGAAGACAAGATCGCTCGATGATCTTTTTGTATTTAAGGAGAACAAAAAGAGTTTTAAAGAAGTCTCCATTAAGTCTCTTTACATAATGTTAGTTTTTACGAGCCTGGAAAGAATAAAAAATGGACTCCGACCTTTGTTACTAGGTTTCAAGAGCATGACCAAAGTATCATAACAAACACTCATTGACTTTTTCCGTTTTATGGTAGTACAAAAAAGTAAAAAATGAACTCCCAAAACTTTGCTGCCATGGTTCTTCTATCTTGCAACGAATCGAAAACAAGTGTTAAATGCACTTATAACTGACATTAAGGGATTATGACTAATAGCTTTTGAGGAATAAGTGATTTTAAACAAAAAATATAGGATGTCAAACCCAAAAATGTGTATAAAAGTCATGTAAATAGTGAAAAATCAAAACATTTTATTATTTACCCATAGTGGAGAGCATTTGGAGCACTTTCTCAGCCAAATCTTTAACTGCTAATATCGAGATCTTATACTATTGGATTCGAGCGTCGTTAGCTCCAAGTAACAGTTCAAACCCTACTCTTCCCTTTCATAGTCTCAATTTTGATTTTGAATGGTGTTTTGGGCTTGTATGGAAAGCCCTAAAATCATGGGAGAGGGCACCATGCTTATCCCGGCTTGCAAGATACATGGTACCTTGCTAGAACTGTGCCAAAAACAAAGCGCATAGGCGGTGCCATCGCCTGTCTTCAACGGTGCACAAGAAGTGCCGGCTGTGAATATGTAAAGCTATTAACACAAGAAAAACTAGATCATTTCTTTTGATTTGAATGATTAAGAATGATTCTAATGGGTGTTGTGATTGTTTTTGGCAGGTTCTTGCTGATAAAAAATGGTGATATGGAAGGAAAGACATCATGATAATGATGATGCTTTTGCCGAAAGGAATGCGGGTTGCATAGTCGCATTATAATACTGTTGACTCCTAAAATTCTTCCGGACTCCCAGTATGGTATCACACAAGCGATTGCTAGAGCACATACTCCAGATGTGGAATTCAGAGCAGCAACACTTTGAGGTTGGTGCTCACATTTTGATAGTGGAGGTAGAGGACATATAATTCTTGACTAGACTTTCAAGACGGGTTGCCCCCATCTCATTGACAGGTTCCTGAGGAGGGGATATTACCACACAAGAGTTGATAGACTATCACGGTATTCCTGGGACAAGGACATCAGGGAAGAAAATCCCCATAAAAGCAGTGACAGATGTACCTTTATAGATTATATTATTTACTATGCAGAGAGTGGCAGGAAGCCAAGGAGTGCACCAGGATTCTAGAGCACATATGCTCTATGCCATAGAGGCCATGGCACCTACAGTATTCAACTGGGTGGAAGCCATGCTTCCGATATTCAAGGATCAGTTGACTAATTGTTAGCAGGGGGAACTAAAGCAGTTCAGTTTTGGTTCCATTCTAGCCTACTTCTTCTTTGAGTGGGTTCCATAGATGAGACCCCATGTGGTCTTTACAGAGCTGAGAGCACGGGACCCTCGCATGCAGAGGTGGGTCCAGACTGTGGCTCATATTGGAGTGGGCAGGGGGAAGGTGATGTTCAGTGACCTGTCCTTCAGATGGTTGAGAGATCAGATCCTCATGGTGGAGGATTATGCATATGCAGGTACAGACTTCAGCAGAGACCCTGACCTACCGCTCTCACCTAGTGGACAGTGGGGTGACATCGATAAGAAGCAAAAACCCTAAAATGGACATACTGTTTTTATGTTTTTGATGTTTTATATTTTTTATGTTAAGTAACGAGACTTGGATATTTTCATGTAGACATCGAAGCAGCGTCACCTGTGGAAGCCTCTCCATTGGATAGATGAACCGGGGCCCGCTTCGTACCATAGGGTGATGATGTGACCAGGGAGTTAGAGGAAAACCTTGAGATGTTGACCCTAGACATCCCTGACGCTTCCATTGATGACCCCCCTCTAAGGTATTAGAGACCTGCAGCGGGAGTACCGGGTCGGTTTAGTAGACTGCTACATAGAGTAGCCCGGGCAGTGACGTGCTGCCACGAGATTCACTAGACAATGTATGCATGATGTATCTACTAAAAGCTGATAGCTTCAGGATTTTGTATGGTGATTTTTACCTGAAATCCTACGTGCTTCAGATGAGGTCTCGTGAACTAATTTTTGTAAACATGTTCATATATATATATATATATATAAAGAATTTTACCTAGTATTTATAATTCGGCCCATCGACTTAGTCGGCTGATCGACTAAGTCGGTCTTCGTTCAAGTCGACTTCGTCGACTTGCTCCTTCTACATGTCTCAAATGGTGAATGTATTTTACATGATTTTTATGTGTCTTTAATTGTTTATTTACGATGAACCATGTTCGATTTTAATGTCGTGAGTGGGAAATATGCCAATCTAGGATGTAATTAGCTAATGAGTCAGCAACTACATTATGTTCCCTAGGGATATGCCTATAGATGATGGATTCAAATGACCTTTCTAACAAGCGTACCCTCCGGAAAAGGCGGAGAAGCACTGGGTTCCTAATGGTATAAACATGGTTTAGATGACAAACCACGAGTTGTGAGTCCATCAAGACTACCAAATTACGAACATCTTGGGAGGTAGCTTCAGTCAGAAGACCTGTGACTGCTCGATACTCGATGATATTGTTGGTAGCGGGACCAATACACACCGCTCCTGAACTGACCAGATATTGAGCTGGGGAATAGAGGACCCAAGCAGCCGAGGCAAGATTCAAGGTGTGGTGGAAAGCACCATCAACAAAGCAATAGAAAGCCATCTGCTCTACATGAGTAAAACATGGTATAAATAGATAAGGACACTAAACTCAAAACCATATTGAAAATACTCAAAGCACACTGAAAGTCAAGCAATATACATATATACAAGATACTATCCAGGAGAGACCTAGGCATAGTACCTCTTCAGGTACATCCCATTGCGAGGTTTCCCTAAAGGGATTCCATCGTAGTCTACGAGCTCGTAGGCCCCTTTCTCTAAAACTTTAGAAATAACAAAAGGACCGTACCACATGGACTCAAAATTTCCTTTCCCTAGTTTGTCATATCTCTAATCATAAGTCAAAACTAGGTCACCCTCGTTAAAGGAACGAGGCTAGACAGATTTATCATACTGCGCCTTAATGCATTTCTTATGTGCCTCATTAGCCAAGGCAACATCTTTCTGAATTTCATCAAGGTTATCCAAGTAAAAAAATATCGCTTCCTCTGGGGAAGTGTCTAGGAGAAGTTCGACGACAAGTTTCAAGGATGGAATCTGACATTGAATCGGTAAGACAACTTCGAGTCCATCGATAAGATGGAAAGGTGTGAAACCAGTAGCCATTTTCACTGAAGTCCTGTAAGCCCAAAGAGCAGAGAAAAGGACATGGCGCCAGTTGGATTTATGGTCTCCAACCATCCGATGAAGCATAGTTTTCAGAACTTTGTTAATGGCCTCTACCTGACCATTAGGTTGCGGATAATATGGCATAGAGTTTTCATGGCAAAAACCTAGCTTGGCACTTAGTTCCTCCATCATTTTATTACGGAAATGTGATCCGTGATTAGTGACAATGGACTGTGGGACACCAAATATAGCTATGACATGATTAAACAGGAAGAGAGCGGCAGTCTTACCATCTTCCACATATGTAGGCATGGCCTTATCCCACTTTGCAAAATAGTCAACGACTACAATGATGTAACCATGCCCCCCAGCTGATGTAGGATTACAATGCATAAAATAAATCCCCCATTTGGAAAATGGGACAATGGTAAAGACGGGGTGTAGTGGAGTAAGACGAGTGTGATTTTTGGGATAAAAATGTTGACAAGGTGGGAATTTCTTGACAGTATCATGACAATCTTTGAAGACTGAAGGCCAGAAATAGCCAACGCAAAGGATTTTCTGGGCTATAGCCATCCTAGACAAATGACCACCACATGCTGTAGAGTGGCAATCATTCAACACATGTTCATCTTCCTCATGAGTGAGGCATCACCGTAGAATAGAATCAATCCCACGTCTATACAAGGTATCATTCAGGATGAGGTAGTATTTCGCGTGGTGACGGATACAGTGGTGATTGTCACCAGATAGATGTGGCTGAAATCTTTCTGTTTTGAGATCAATAAGAAAATCTCCATACCATGGATCAGTAGTGCTTATCGGGAACATGAATTCATCTGAAAATGAATCACTGGGATTAGATTCCGTCAAAGCACAAGGAAGATCACACATGAGCTCGACAAAGACCAATGATTTCTTTGATGTGGCTTTGGAAAATTCCAGGTCAAACTCCTGTAGTATGACTATCCATCTAGAGTACTTGCCCCCGAGCACCTAATGAGTCAGTATATAATACATAGGGTTCTGGTCTACCAATACAGTGGTTGTGTGGAGAAAAATGTAGTGACGAAACTTTTGTACAACAATGACCGTGGCCAATGCTAAATTCTCCATGTGTGAATATCAGGTTTCAGAAACCATAAGATTCTTACTAGCATAGTAAATCATGTGCTCCTAACCATTGGGATTTTCATGCACCAAAACCATAGCGATGGTAGTAGTGGAGGAAACAATATAAAAGAGAAAGTCGTTTGAATAATCTGGGGGGTGTATCACGAGTGAATGAGTCAGAGCATGTTTGAGACTATCAAAGGAGAGTTGGGCTTGGTCATCCCAAAATAATGGAGTGTCCTTTTTAAGGAGACACATATAACCGTGTGTTTTCTCTGCAAAATTGCACACAAAACGACGGAGAAATTTTTCCTTCCCTTTGCAAACTTTGGAGTTCGAGGAGATTGGTTGGGGTTGGTAGAGCTAAAATGGCGGCAATTTTTAAAGGGTCTATCTAGATGCCCTCCTTAGAGACTACAAAACCTAACAGATGTCCCGTCTCAACGTAGAAAACACATTTATGTGGATTGAGCCGTATATTATAATAATGAAATCTTAGGAAAATGTCTCTAAGATGACCAGGGTGGTCTTCCCATCACTGTGAATGAGTAGGGAGGTCATCAAGGTATGGTTCAACAATATGTTTAATATCATGAAAAACATAGGACATTACACGCTGGAATGTGGCTCCAACATTTTCCAATCCAAATGGTAACTTCCTATATGCAAAGGTTCCCCATAGGAAAATGAATGCCATCTTGTGCTGATCGGTGGGTAATATCTCAATCTGATTATAGCTAGAAAAGCAATCCATGAATGAGAAGATGACACTTCCGGCATAGTTGTCAATAATCTGATCGATGTGTGGAGTAGGAAATTTGTCCTTGGGAAAAGCTTTATTCAAATCCCTAAATTCGATATAAACTCTAATGGTGCCATGCTTTTTATTGACATGGACAACATTCGATACCCATTCTGTCAGGGGTACAGGATAAATAAACCCGGGTTTGAGAATGTTCTCTGTTTCAGCTTTAATAGCTGTGGCCTTCTGTGGATGGACTTGCCTTAGTTTTTTCCTGATAGGTTTTAATTTCATGGACCACGATGGATGGATCTATCCCCGACATTTCTTCATAGGACCAGGAAAAAATATCATGAAATTCTTTGAAAAGTGCCTTATATGCTTCAGATTCATCTGCCGACCAGTTCTTCCCAACATGAACATGTTCGATGGTACCAAGATTAGCTGATATGTCAATCAGATTCATCTAAGTAATGTTGCAAAGGTTTCCTTCAGAATCTGTGTCTTGCAACAATATGGCACTTTGGGGTGCGTTGACAATATCAATGGGAAACAGGGATGCATAATCATGGTTAAACGAACTGGTGTTGGGAAGGAACCGGATCTATGATGGTGATCCTCCCAAATGGACTCATCCGTATTCATGATCTCCATAATGGACTCATCAAAAGGAAAAGTCTCAGAGAGATACTCTAGAATAGGAAGAGATGGTTCTAACCAGTAAAGCAGGTGGTAAGGATCCAAAGCCACTAGATGAAGGTCATCGATGTGATCATTGGAAAGGGTTTAAATGGTGTCTTACATCGCTTCATGTGAACTCAACGAGGTGGACTCAACAAATTGTTTTCCCTTAAGATCATGGTTAAATGATGCAATCATATTGAATTTCGTAGTGTTTGTGTTAGGAAGAGTGGATGGAAAAATCCCCACAAGGGATGAATCCTTCAACATGTCTACCCCAATCGACTAGTAAGGAGGAGGGGACTGGCCTAACATAGGAATGTTATTAGTTGTAGAGGTAGTAACATCCGACATATAGAAATCAAGCTGGTTGATGGTAACAATTCTCCCTAGATGTGGAAATTGGACTGTTCAGAATACCGTCGAAGCGACAGCAGTCATGGCGTAAAACCAATTTCTTCCTAGAAGGAGGTTGCAATCTAACGGGGCGTCTACTATTTCTACTTGAATAGAAACAGTTTTTCCCCCAAGCTTGACTGTAAGAGATAATATGAGACCATGTGGCTAGAAACCTCGTCTATCAAAGGCTTTTAGAGTCGTAGGTGATGTTACAAGCTCGGGAGAGCCGAGAGATTTCCAACAAGACAGAGACAAAACTGAAGTCGAAGCTCCTTCATCTAGAACAGTTCTAAAAACCTTCTTTCCAACAACTTTTGTAATGATTTGAAAATCAAGTTTATGGGGTAGCCTAGACTTATAGTTCTCAACATTGAAATGAATCAAATTCGTATTATCCGGGTCTAAAGCTCCTAACGCAGTTAAAATATTTTTGCGTTGTGTAGGACAACTTTGGAGCACTTCCAAGGTAGACATTGCACATGGTTCCTAAGTGAGATCTTCAACTACATTATAAAATTGAGCAGCTCGAGCATTGGGGTTAAAAAAAGCCTTCCTAAGAGTACTCTTTGGTTGACACAAAATCATGTTGAGAGTAGGCTTCTCGATGGTTGGGGGGGCAGTAGACAAGGATTTAGGAGAACCAGTAGAGGGAGATTTCCCTAAAGAAGAATGGTATTCTTTATTGTCTGTGGGTTTGTCATAATTCTTACTTCGAGTTTGTAGACTAATGGTATCCGAGGAAATCATATGAATTTCCTTTGACGAACTAGAGTTTCCCTAATTAGACATATGGTCTATCAGTTTTTGTTGATAGGGAAAAGGATCCGTGAGAACTGTGGGTGCGGGATTTGATTTTGAAAATTGGGAGATTTCATCCTGATGGGGACACTCTTTTGTGAAATGGTCATCTTCACATAGCAGACATGGATATTTTGGTTTTCTTTTCCCTTTATCATTATCATTATTGGTTGGTATTGAATTCTCCTATTGGTTTCCTGGTTTTTTATTCTTATTTTTACTTTTCTTTTTATTATTATTGGAGGTTTGAGTACTTTGAATAGAATTGACCTCAGCGGAAACCTTGGGAGTCGAAGGAGTAGGGGTGGTAGTCTGGGGTTGCTTGGCAGGTTTTGCTACTAACGGGGACTGGATTGAACCAACAATCCCATCAATAGGTACTTCTGCCGGTGGCTTTGCTGGATTGGTACTTGGGCGAGCAGCTTGAGGAATTAAGTCATACAAAGTTCTAGACTAGGAATAAACCAAGTCTAGATACTGGGCTCGACTAATAGCTTGATCTTTAGTAACAACACTTCCCATAGCCACATCTTGGGAAATTGGAGGCAACAAAGATTTGGTAAACCAATCAGCTAATAACTGGTCTAGAATAGGAGCCTTAATAAGTCTTCTTCGCCTTCTCCACCCATGGATATGATCAGGTATGTGGGTGGAGGTGTTCTGTCACAGAGAAGTTAAGAGATCAGTACCTATTTCATAATGAATATGAAGTTGAAAGTGTGTAAGAAACATAGTTTCCAAGGATCCAAAATACACAAACGAATGTTGTGGAAGTTCAATGTACCACTTCGCAGCTGTACCAGTCAAAGTTCGCTGAAAGAGTCTTAAACGAACTAAACCATCAATAAGGGAGTTTGAAGAAAAAGGCATATGGAATGTCATGACATGGTTTTCTAGATCATCTCCTTGCTTCCCATTGAAATTTGGAATGTCCGATGGTAACTTTACCGGAATGGGAGGCCATGAGGGGTTATGTCGAATGGGGTCATTAATCAACTTGGAAAAATCAGGGAAGTCCAAAGTTGCTAGGAAAGGTAACTGATGGTTAGGTTGCACATACTGGTAATATTGGTATGGAAAAGATGTACCAGTAGGACCGTAAGTAGACTGATAGACAGGTTGTTGCAAGGAAGAACTACCATAAAATCCGTCGATGGGGGGTTGATTTCTGGGATCGAGATCGTTAGGGCCACTAAGGCCTCCAGGAGGAGGACCACCAGGACCTCCAGGACCACTAGGACCACCAGGAAGTGGACCACAAAACCCTCCAAGACCTCTAGGAGGTAAACCCCCAGAGCCACTGGAACCATTAGGAGGAGGGCCACCGGACCCTCCAGGGCCATTAGAAGGAAAGCCAATAGGCCCTCCAGGACCTCGAGGACAATTAGGACCGTAAGGAGGGAAGCCACTAGGCCCCCTAGGACCATTATTCCCCTAAGGGGGAGGACCTCCATAAGGCGGTCCTCCGGCACCTCCCATAGTATGTATAGCTATCCCCCCCATAGCTGGCATGTAGGACCAGTTAGGTTTCCCCCATGGCGTAAAAGTATTACTAGGCTATGTAATTCAATAATACAACATTCCTGTAGGGTTGGGTGGATACTTAATATTTCATACGGGTGTAGTATAACCATAACCCCAAGAGGATTGAGTGGTTACAGGTTGTGCCCCCAAGGGATGAACTGAACTAGATGGGGGATTAACCACATTATTGTGGTTGGTAGGGATATAAACTGTAGATTGTTCTATACTAGAGGTCTATCCTTGACTAGGTATAATTTCAATGTCAAATAATGTAGGTCGTGCCGGGGGTTTCCCTCCGGCACTAGAAGGTGATGATGAAACATGAATTGAAGGTTGATCCCCAGGTGCGGAAGACCTGGGAGGATTGGGAAGAGACATAATATAGGAGGTGGTGGGGTTGGAAGTTTGACCTGGGTTGTGTGGAGTCACTATACGATCTATAATCGATTCAATGGGTCTCATAGAATCAGCAAGTGAGTGATATCCCATAGGCACAGCTGTGGAACGTGGTGGTGGTGTGCCCAATATATCATCTATTTTCTTTTCAATATCCTGTGCACGGAAAATGGCTGCCTGGTATTGTCTACGTTCTTCTTCATCTGGAGGAATTTCTTCAGAAAAGTTTAAACAGGTGCCAAATGAGGCAATGGCATGTCCTATAGAGGTATCCTAAAATGGAGCATTGGGACCATAATCTGGACGAGTAGTATCATCAACATGACCTTCTATGGGAGAATGGAACGAAGTATTTCCTCAAGAAGTTTGTTGGACCAAGGGAGGTGAGTGTGAAGGATATGGTCTTGCACTTTCTGCAACCACATTATCTCCCACTTGGGAGGTGGTAGCAGCTCCTTGGTCAATAGCTTCCATTGGATTTTCTCCTGAAATAGGAATAAAATCAGGTGGCAAGCCCCGTACTCTTCTGGACTGTCTTAGCTTAGCCAGTTTGTATAGTTCCTATCTAACCTAGGGTCTCAAAAACTAGAAAACACACCAAAAGTGTCCCTACTCAAACTATAGGTCAAACAAGCAAACTTAAGTGACATGAGGAGTTCAGATGGTTAGGTCTCTCACTAGAATTGTCAAGAAGGTGCCACTCGCGATACACCTCAAGGGTACATGCGTAGTAATCTCCCCGAATGTTGTTTTTGGTGTATGGCTCAAGCAAGATGGCCAAAGGGATTTTCTCAGATGGATAAGGTATCCTAGTGGGGTCTCCTAATATACTGAAGGTACGTGGGAGCTCAAATTGGTAGTAGTGCTGTCTAATGCATAACCATAAACAAGGGGTCTTCCGATATACAATCGAGTATGTGAAGTACCTTTCGATGTACCTCAAGGGTACATGAAAGGTCATTCAATATACCGATGGTACGTGGAAGAACCGTGTGAGTCCCAGGATGTAATGTGGATGAGTAACGACAGCTCCTATGCTTAACGACGACCGAACACGTCTCTAACCTATCACTCAAATTTATATGTAAATTTTAACCTATAACTACCGTTAATTTTAAATTTGACGGTTAGGTGAATGCCTGGAATTTTGACAGAAAAAGTAAAACCATGTAGTATGCATATGTAAATATTTCACTTTACCGTTCATGGTATGCCTACCTACGGGAGGGAAAGAGAGTATTTTATTTTGTTTCAAAACCAAAAATTTCCAAACAACAATCTTGAACTAATCAAAATCAAAGACAAACAATACTTTCCAAACTCATTTCTCTTTTCTAAAAGCAATCAAAAGGGGAAGAGTCTCTTCTCCTAAAATAAAAACAAGAAGCACACTACATGCATAGGCACTCTATTTTTCAATTTTTCTTAAAACATAGATAAATCTAACTTAAAAATACAATATTTTTATTTTGGTGAGATAGTACTAATGCAAAAGATACAAAAGAACATAGAGAACCTCAAAGCTTGTGAGGCCAATCAGAGATCCAATGTCTAATTCTCAATGATGACAATAACCTATCGTCAGTCAAAAATTTTCTTTTTTAAAGAAGCAAAAAGAAGTCTTCTATGAAAACAAAAAATGAAATCAAGATGCTAAACAAATGTTTTTCTTTCAATCTATATAACATAAATGAAAAGAGATATCACTAACACCCTAAGCTTTTCAAAAAACAAGAATTCCTTTCACAATCACAACCAACAAGAAAAGAATTAAATGAACAATCAATAAGACTAATATAGCTTTTGAATTCTTCAATCAAACCAAACTTTTACCACAAAATTTCAAACCATAAGCATCAGATTCTAACACATAATCTTGACAGTGCAGGGCTGAAAGCAAATCAGCTCAAATATTTTTACAAAAAGTGAGAAAAAGTGGTCTTGGAACAAGGCCTACCTGGCATCGCATTGCAGGGGTCTTGACAGAGCGGTTCTGGACCAGCACCACTTCTAGATAATAAGACTCAGGAGGTGGCACCGCGTGCTACTAATAGGGTTCAAGTGGTGGCACCGCTTCTCGCCAACATCATAAGAGAGGTTCCCTATATAGATCCAAAACACAAAGGAGAATGAAAGATCAAGTTAGAAAATTATCATATCAAGGCAAAATTTGATGGATTGATAGTAAAAAAAAATCATAAAAGGTCGAAATAATTCAGATCTAGATAGATCTGGAAGTTTCAAACTAAAATTCACTAAGTCAAACATCAGATTTGACTGAAGAGAGTTGGAGATGGAGTCTGTATTTGGACAAGAGTTGAAGAATTGAGGAAGATCAGATTAACTTGTATATGTATCTATTCCCAGTGGAGTCGCCAGATTTGTAACCAGGAATATTTCACCTTCTACGGACAGAAGTTGTTCCTCTGGTCTGAATGGTTCAGATCCAGAACAAATGAGTGAATGACAAAGGATGAAGACCCTCCTTGGATGTCGTAGACACCTGGAATGATGCTTCGATAGTGAAATTGTGTACTTGCAAATATATCAAACATGAAAACACATCAAAGCTACCAGAACATCATCTATTTATCCATGTTAGTGACTAAGGAATCTAACAACATGTACATGTGAAATCAAAACAACAATAATGTGGGACGGAAATCAACTTTGCATTAAAGATGTATGGAGAAGCTTACAACCATTTCCTTAGTGTTGATATACATCTCCATGAAACCAACATCTCATCCCCATATGCTCCAACTTTGCTCTCTATGCTCTCCAATGATTTGAACTATATAGTCAATCCAACAGCATAACAATACCTATATAGTTATCCATCTCAACTATGGACATGAGCTTGTATTTATAAGGCTCAATGGATGGGGATAGTTGACAGATTTGTGGATGAGGTGGCTCCAAGATCCTATGGTGGGGGATCTCGAGCTCAACTGACCCATAATGATAGGGATAAGGGAGGACACGAGGCTCACAATCTAGAAGCCTCGAGAAACTTCTCTTTTTCCCATTTTACCCAGGGTACTGGTTTTCTTCTCTTATGACAGAGCGGCTTAGATAAGAAACGCTTATGGAACAAAGGCCACAGGCAGTGGCACCACTTATGGAAAATAGGATACAGGCAGTGCGAGCAAGGTACCACTCATGGAACACAAAGCAAGTGCGGTGCTGAGTTTTTCATCTAAGATTGACAAATAGAAAAGGTTTCCACTCCAAGTGCTGGAATTAAGGGAAAACATGGAAGTTAAGGGTCTTATCACATGATGGTGATAGGATTTGGGTATAACAATCAATGGAAAACATAAGGCACTTAGGGTATAGTAGGTCCAGGAAACACCTGCCTAGAGGCTCTGAAGTCTGGGGTGACCAGGTGTTATAGCGGATTTCACCACACTAGGTGAATCACACATTGTATGGCCTTCCCCTGTCCCGCTGCAGACTCATTAACCCCTATGGACCACTTTTTGTCTTTTGATGTATCATTGACCATCCCTAAAAACATTAGAAAAATGATATACGCGGATATTCCCTCTATAGTCGCGTACATCGGGATGTGTACATAATCCAAAATCCTTTGGAGTGTTCCTTGACTTGGATCCGACTCATATGACTCCTGGCCTTCCATATGCCTTGAGATCACACAGATTCAACCTTTCAGTATCACTTTGAAAATCTATATAAGGAACCCTTGAGACATTGAAAGCATGAGAGAGAATTGAGAGTACCGAAACTATAGTCCATTGTTTCCAGAACTTATGCTTGAGTCTGCATCCCTTTGTCCCTTGGAGCACTGTTGTGTTCTTCCCAAGCTTTCCTTTTGCTAGTAAGCTTGCTATCGGAGTGATGGAGGATTGAGGTGGTGGAGGCCCAAGTGGGGGATTCAGTTTCTCCAGTTCGCAGACGTGTCGTCAGAGGTTGTCACTTGTAATATCTGATTCATATTAATAGAAATATCTTTTCCTGTCCAGTAATGTGTATTTGAATGAATATTGTATCCATTGGAATATGTCAAATGCTTTTACATTATTGATTATATATGCTAGAATATATCTAACACCATGAAATATAGTATGCTTGTATTTTTTACTTGTTGTTGAGGACGTGCTATAACAATTCAAGCTGAAGATTGGAAAGCTCAACCGGGATCTACTTCAACCGTCCGGAATAAGGTACGAGGTTCGATCCTTTAGTGTTAGATGTTTTTATTTCTATTGCATATTGGGAAAGATTGATTTCTGGATTCTAGCTGTCTATTGTGGTACCCCAAGCCATAGGAATTTCTCTCCATAACAGAATTGATGACTCCGCTGGGGAGTTCCTAGTAATTGTCCTTTGGGGGTAGATTTCTTGGCATTCAATGTATTTGAATTTCTCTCTCTCTCTTGTTTCTGTGTCGGGTATGGGGGCATGTATGCCTGGTAGAGCCTAATTGGTGTGAATTTAGTCTCAGCCTATCTGTTTGCCTTGAATTTGTGCATCTTTTTCTTCCTGTACGCGGGTTTGTCACTTACAGTCGCGTATACACGCGGTTTCCCCTGGGATTGTCGCGTATACACGTGGGTTCACTGCGCACAGTCGCGTATACCCTGGTTTTTACCTTTTTGTGGAAGATAGTGGATTGCTGGGTGAATTTTGTTAGTTGCTGAGTCTCCTTTGGCACTGCCTGAGTCTGTTAATACCTCTGTTTCTGACCAAAAACGTCTTTTTTAGCCTAAATTTTTTCTTTTAGGAAAGTTCTTGTCATGGCATCTTTGATTTTTTGTTTGAGATTAGTGCATTAGAGTCCTTTTGCCTTAGTGCTTTGCTGGAATGTTGTTTATGTGCGCTTGCAGAGTCTGGGGTGGGTAGAGTCATTCTTTTGCTTTTTGTATCTCTTTATTTTCAAAAAATCCAAAAAACATTTGCTTATCATCATGCATTGCATTGTACTTGCAATAGATCTAGATTTGCTTTGGAGTAATAGTTAGGACTTCATATAGGGAAATTTGCATTTAGCATTTGAAGAAGAAATTGTGCATTACACGTAGTACGCATACCCTGTTTTCATGGACACAATGCATTTGCATTGATTGTTAGGTGTGCATTTTGCTTCTTGTTGCGTCATAACACCATTAGTTGCACGACCATATCCTATTTTTGAGTAATAAAGCCAACTAAAATCAACGCTAATTAAAATGAATTACACTCTTTTCTTTTCTAGGGTGCACCAACAAGCTTAGGTTTTAGGATCTTGGAATAGTTCATTGAAAGTTCATTCTCTAAGATCACTAAACAACAACAACTAAGTGTCTGTCCAGGGAGTGTGTGAAATCCTTTATATAACCAGCGTTCTCAGGAAGCTCCTCTCAAAAGGGATTCAAGCACTAGGCAGTGTGAGCGGTTGTTGATCGGGATAACCCCTGGTTGGTAACTGTGTAGCACCGGCGATATAGCCAGGATTGTATTCGTATCTGGGGGTCTTTCAGGAGTTTCGGGCTTTGCTACCCTACCCATACGGTCAATCTCGCCTGCGACTGTCCACCTGAGTGTTGATTATATTGAGGTGACCTTAGTGACCTTACCTAGGATATCGAGGGGGTATGTGTAGAGGTTATTCTGCATGTGTCCCGGCCAGGTTGGAGTCGGACAGCACAGTCTCTTTACGCGTTGAAGCTGAGGGCCACAATAATTGGTTTCGAACCTCCGCTTGTGGTGACAAGGGCCTCTCAAGCCTCTCCTAGGCGAGACATACCGGCCACATTCAGGAGCTCACTTATCCAGCCCTTGTTTGCTTGCTTTTGGCTTTAGATTTTATAGTGATTGCTCTGTGCACGCTAGTTGGCCTAGGGTTGACGTAAATAGAGAGTCTTTGCTTTTTGTTGAGTCATTGTGGAGTCGGGTGCGGTTCCGCGCCATTCTCGTCGGTTAGTAGGACTTCCGCCTTCCACTTCTCCTCCTCCTTTGGGAGAGGGGCCTAGATTGTCCAGGCGGACTATGTCACACACTGATTCACACACCATGGAGGATCATTCAGAGACTATTCCTGAGCCACCTCCTCCTATTTGTATTGACGATGGGGAACTTACTCCTACATACGATCCCTCACCTGATCTAGCTGATATCGGTGCTGTGATTTCCCAGATAGGATATTTTCATGATAGACCTACTCACCCTAGGGCAGATTCCCCATTGACATGTTACTAGTATGGAATGCCGGATGATGTCGAGACTCACTTTGACCCTCCTAGCACTAGCTACAGTAGTTATGTTACGACTGGTTTTCCTATGCATGATTTGACATTTCATGTTGAATCCGACTTTGAACCTAGCACTATGCCTGGGGGAAATCCCATGCCTTACCTTGCGGAGAGGTTTGGGAGTACTAGTCACATTGCACCTTCGATCCCAGCAGTGGAAGCTCCATCTTATATACCTCCTAGGTCTAGAGCTAGTGATCCGATAGGGATACCAGGTTCTAGACGAGTGATGATAGGCACCAGTACATTTTTTCTTACAGAGATTCCTTCATCCTCGCTTCCGAGTTCTTCAAATGTAAACCCTCCACCTTACTCACGTGGTCCTTTGAGTCAGCACATAGCTACGACTCAGATCCGTACTGCGGTTACTAGACCAATTGTGTCTCAAGCCTACATACCACCCGTGGTTTCGGGAGGTTATGTTCATGTTTCTAGAGGTCAGATTGCTACTTCCACAACATATATCCCTACTTCCAGTATGTATATTCCTACTTCCGGAATGTATCTTCCTACCTATGGAGTGTCCCACGGGGCATCTCAAGCAATGACCTATGGACCCTACTATGGGACGCAGTATGGACAGGTCTCTCCACCTTATGGAGTCGGGTATTCACAACCTGCTTATTCTCCTAACTATGGCTTTGTAGCTCCTACTAGTTAAGGTCCACCTCATTATGCTACTTCCACACCACCCTATACAGGTCATACAGGAGGAGGTCACTATGGCCAAGGTCATGGTGGTAATTAATCCTATATGAACTAGGGAGCGGTCCATAGACCTCATCATCCTAGGCTCCCTTTCCTCGTGACACTCAATTTACCTGACTTATCGAGACTTACGAACGACCCTGTGGCTCATGACCCGGCTTGGCCGGCTGTCCCTAGCAAGCTTCCTTCGGACATCCCTAATTTCGAAGGAAAACTAGGAGAGGATCTGAGTGAACACGTTACGACATTCCACCTATGGTGCTCTTCCAATTCATTGCATCAGGACTCAGTCCGTTTGAGACTATTTCAACGCACCCTTACAGGGCCTGCGGTGAAATGGTATATAGAGTTACCTAGGGGTGCCTTTACTTTGTTCGACGACCTTGCGATGAATTTCCTTAATCAGTTCCAGCTACCAGTGCGCTATGATGTTGGTACTAAAATATTGTCGACATTTTGGCAAGATAAAGCCACCCATATTTCTGATCATATTCAGGAGTGGCGTAGACAGAAGAGATTAATTAAAGACTTTATACCGTCGGAGTTCCTCCTTGAGTGGTTCCTCAAATCTTTATTGCCATATATTGCGAAGGATGTTTCCACATCCGGAGTGCAGAATGAGGAACAAGAAATCTTTAGGGCACAGGAACTAGACTTGATCTATGCTCAGTCTGGTTTGTTATATGAGATTATACCCAACGCTCCTTGTTCGAGTTATGATCCCAAGGTCAAACCTGGACCACATGCCGATGGCATTGTGGGTAGTGCAAGTAAGAAACCTGCAGGTTCGGTTGTGAAACAAGTTGCTCAGTTGTCAATCAACCAATCTTCCTCGGGACAAGCTACGGCTTCGTCTCAGTCTACCCAACCGGTGAATGTACTTGCTATGCAATCATCCGACCAGAAGGGTAACCAGCAACTCGGACGGAATAGAAAAAAGGGTAAAAATAATAATAAAAAGGGTGGGAATAAGAATGAGAATGCCAACAATAATGATAAGAACAATAAAAATGCTGGGGGGGACAAGCAGAATAAATGTAAGGTTAAGTTTCCTTGAAATCTATGTAAGGATGATCACCTCACTTACTTGTGCCCTAAGATGGATGAATCTTCGAAGTTCATAGCACAGGGCCCAACTGTGTTAATGAACCCTTTACCGCATAACCAGAATATGAACTCGAAGTCCCATGATCAATCTAGTGATGAAGATCCACCTGAAACTAGTGGTCGTGGGTGCATTAATATGGTCTGTGCCGCAAAATTTGTGACGCGTGCGAAAGATTATACTTCGTCACAACCCAACCCAGGCAAAGAACCTGATCCACCAGGAACTCCTTTGCACATTGAGAATGCTGGGGATAAACCTGAGGCTGCACCTCGCATTCCTAAGGGGGTACTTAAGCATTCGGGGCATAATCCAAATGCCCGAGCTGCCCAGAATTATTCAGTTGTCGAGGACTTGGGCCATACTCCTTGTGCGATGTCTGCATTGGAAGTGCTTCAGAGTTGTCCGTCGCAAAGGAAGGCTTTTCTTTTCGCTCTTGGTGTGAATGGTGATGATTCTTCCTCAGTGATCAAATTTGAAACCGCAGGACATCAGCCTCACTTGCCCTACAATGTGTCCCTTTTGGTGCATGTAGAATGTCTTAATATGATCGTCAAGCACACAGTGATTGACGAGGGCACTGCCGCTTCTGTGATGTCTTTGTCTTGTTGGAAGGGTCTTGGTTCTCCTGAGTTGTCAAAATCTACGACCATGTTAACTTCTTTTGATGGGAGATCGTTTAGGCCGCATGGTATTCTTCCTTCTCTTAAAGTCCGTTTGGGAGGGAAGACCATTGCGATAGAGGTCGAGGTGGTTGATGCGCCCCTTGACTACAATCTCTTACTGGGAAGGAACTGGATGTATAGTATGCAAGCCGTTGCGTATTCCGTATTCCGCGTTGTATGCTTTCCTCATAATGGGAATATTGTAACGATTGATCAAATGGCATTCAAGAATCCGCCTATTAGTGCATCTTCGGAAGCTTCGGTTCTGAAATTTGAACATTCCCAGCCGGCAACTGGGAGTGTGGGTGTAGGCATGTATCTGTCCCTCATGGGAACCTTTAGTTGTCCTACGCCCGTCCTCATGAGAGTATCTAGTTTCGATGGAGCTTCGACGTCTACGAGATCGGTGCCTTTTCGCACAAGTCATATGGGAGATCCTTGGATTCTTCCATCACCGAGTCCTTCGAGTGAGCCCATTGAGACGAGCATGTTGTTTCCTGCAATCATGATAGCTTACCAAGCTAATCTCCAGTCTGCTGCAGAGCCTTGTTCTTCCTCTTCGCGGACGGAGGAGGAAGACCCCTATGTGCTACCGGGATGGGAAGTACAGTCTTCTCATGCCCACGGTTGCCTTGATACGGTTTTCCCTTTAGATGAAGTGATTATTGAGGCTATGTCGGGAATTGAGCCACCATGGGAGGAACTTCATCATAGATCATGTTTCCTTCCAGAGCTTGATCTTTTGGAGCATAAGGATTATAGGGAGATTCTTAGTCAGAAAGTTGGTAGACCCATGGTTCCATTAAGCTCTCCTGGTCAGATGGATGATGGAAACATGGAAAACATATCGTCAACTATGCCTATCAACATTTCTCGCAATCCTAGTACAATTGAGAATGTCTACATTAGGGCGGATTGTTCCCAAGATGAGATTCGAGAGTATACCGAGCTATTCAAGGAATTCCGTGATATTTTTGCTTGGTCTTATGATGAGATGCTAGGGATTGAACCTCGGATTGTCGAACATGAGATTAAGACTTACCCTAACGCTAAGCCTGTTCGACAGCGTTTACGCGTGGTAAATCCTAGGAAAGCACCCGCCATAAAGGCAGAGATAGAGAAGCTATTGAAAGCTGGTTTCATCTATCTCGTTCCCTTGACAGAGTGGGTTTCAAACCCCGTTCCGGTGGATAAGAAGCAGGGAGCGATCCGTATATGCACTGATTTCCGTGATTTAAATCGTGCCTGTCCTAAGGATAACTTCCCCACACCGTTTATAGATCAGATTTTGGATGAGTGTGCGGGTAGCGAGGTGTTCTCCTTTATGGACGGCTTTTTCTGGTATAATCAGATTCAAATTAAACCTGAGGACCAACACAAGACCGCATTTATTTGTCCTTGGGGAACATTTGCGTATCGGAAAATTCCTTTCGGCCTTAAAAACGCCAGAGCTGCGTTTCAGCGGGCAATGACCTTCATTTTCCACAATCTCAAGTCCATTATTGAAGTATTTTTGGATGACCTCGCTGCTCATTCTCGCATGAGGATGCGTCATTATTATCACTTGAGATTGGTGTTCGAAAGATGCCGGCACTATGCTGTTAGATTAAACCCTCATAAGTGCATATTTTGCGTGAAATCAGGTCATTTGTTAGGATTTATCGTTTCGAAAGAGGGTATAAGAGTCGACCCTTTGAAGGTGGAGGCAATACTTCCGTTGTCTCCCCCATGAAATATTAATCATCTTCAGTGTTTGCAAGGCATGGCAAACTTCCTATGAAGATTTGTTGTCAATTTTTCCAATTTGACTAGAGGTTTCATGCGTCTCCTGAAGAAGGATACTCCCTTTGAATGGGATGAGTGAGCCCAGGAGTCCTTCGATGCACTTAAGTGAGCCCTAGCATCGGCCCCAGTGATTAGTCCTCCGGATTATAGCCGTGATTTCCTATTATATGTGGCCGCGTATTTAGAGACGATTGGGATGGTTTTGGTTCAGGAGGATGAGGAGCTCCAGGAGCATGTCATATATTATCTGAGCCAAAAACTTATTGACGTAGAGATTCGGTATTCTCATGTCGAGAATCTTGCCTTATCTACCGTACATGCGGTGCAGCGTTTGAGACATTATATTCTCCTTCACCAAACCTTGGTCATTGCCCATGTCAATCCATTTCAATTCTTCCTCACACGTAGGATGATTGGGGGAAAGTATAATAAGTGGATTGTCATCCTGCAAGAGTTTGATCTCGAATTTGTTTCGGAAAAATTGAAGAAATCTTTAATCTTTGCAAAGCTCATATCGGATTTTCCAAGCGAGGCTGAGGAGTCAGCATGTGAAGATACGTTCGTTGACGAACACATTTTCTTAATCTCAACGGCTGACCCATGGTACGGTGATATCATAGTATATTTGCAAACACAGAGGACCCCTACTCACCTCTCGCGAGATGAGCGACGTCGATTACGTCACGTTTCCAAGAACTACCTCATAGTGGACAATACTTTGTACTGCCATGGAGTAGATTCCCTTTTACGACGTTGTTTAACTCATGAGGAGGCTGAGGTAGTGCTTAATGATTGCCACGGAGGGGTGTGTGGTGGTCATTTATCTAGGCTTTCTACAGCTCAAAATATTTTGAGAGCAGGTTATTTCTGGCCATCGATCTTCAAGGATTGTATTGAATCGGTCAAGAGGTGCCACCCTTTCCAGGTGTTCGCACGTAATATGCGCTCAAAGCCTGCCCCGTTACACCCTATTATCACCCTCGGTCCCTTCACCAAGTGGGGGCTCGATTTTATGGATTGCAACCCAGCTTCGGCTGGGGGGCACCATCATATTATAGTGGCTGTTGATTACTTCACGAAATGGGATGAGGCAATGCCTACAGTAAAATCCGATGGTGAGACAGCCACTCACTTCGTATTCAACCAAATCATCTCTAGGTTTGGGATTTCGAGAGAGATTGTCACTGACCATGGCTCACACTTTCAGAACCGTATGATGGAAGAGTTGGCATCCAAGTTAGGGTATAAGCAAGAGCACTCCTCTTCTTACTATCCTCAAGTGAATGGACAGGTTGAAGCAGTGAATAAATCACTTAAGTCCATTCTCCAACGAACCATCGCACAAAGCAAGACGAATTGGCATATTATGTTGTACCCTGCTTTGTGGGCATATCGAACCGCGGTAAAGACTGCCACTGGTTTTTCTCCATATCAGCTTGTTCATGGAGTGGAGTCAATATTGCCGGTTGAATGTGAGATTGCTTCGTTGAAGTTAGCCGTGGAACTCTTACCAGACACTTCACCTTTGGAGGAGCATTTGGTTCACCTTGAGCAACTCGATGAGCAGCGTAGAGATGCCTTGGTGACTCTAGAGGTTAATAAGCGTCGCGTGAAGGCCCAATACGATAAGTCTGTCCATCTGAGAGTGTTTAGTGAGGGAGACTTGGTCCTTTTGTGGGATAAATTGAAATAACCCTTGGGGGCAGGGAAGTTCAATCCTATGTGGCGTGGTCCTTACGTGGTCAAGCGTGTGTTAGAGAAGGGTTCCTACGAGTTAGTTGATTACGAAGGGACAGTCTTGGCGGAGCCTAGAAATGGGCTCTATCTCAAAAAATACTATGCATGATCTTTAGCCAAGGTTGTTTGTTGTATATTATTGTACAACTTTTTTGCATAGTTAGGTCTTGTTTATCGTGATCGGGTTTGTGATTAGTTTCCATTTCTTGTGGCAGATGTCAATGGAATCTTCCACCTACATAGGATTCACGGATGGTGCAAGCCGTCACACTCAACACTCAGCCTCAGCTGCTTGGGTGATTTATACTCCTATGGGTCATGTACTGTCTTCAGGAGGTGTATGTCTACGGCCATCTTCCAACAATGTTGCTGAATATAGTGCCATTATCGAGCTTCTACGGGACGCCATTTCGCATGGTGTTCTCTCTCTTGAGGTACGTCTTGATTCAAAGTTAGTAGTGTCACAGCTCAATGGTTTGTATCATGTTAGAGATCCGACGTTATTGAGGATATTCTTACGTGTGATATTGTTAGAACGACAGTTTGAGAACATAACATATATACACATTCCAAGAAATAATAATCAAATTGCTGACTCATATGCTAACTATGTGTTAGATTGGAATTTGTTTCATTCATTATAAATTAATCATAAACACAATTGTTACACATGTAAATAAGTAAACCGATCACCATAAAACTTTTTTATATACATCAAAAATGTGGTAATACATAGTGTCATAATACAAAATTGGGGCTTTGAAAGCCACCATCATATACACGGTAGTACAGAATAGATACACTCCCAGGTGTTTAGTCATGTGGAGGTGGATGAGGGTTGGGATCATGATATGTCACCACGGCTCTAGCTAGCCGTCGGAATAAATGCACCCATGCGCGTGGTACACCCACCACCTGTCTCTGCATAGCCTCAGGAAAGTCCTCGACTTGCACCATGGGAATCCTATGAGTCAGTCGCACGAAGTTGGTATGGATGCTTTGGAGCGTTCACTCTGCATCCACACCGGTGATATCGTCTCCTCTTCCCCTCCGTCTATGATGTGGGAAGCCCTCTGGTCGCCGTGGTCCCACATCTGCATATGAATGGTAGATTTCACTATGTATTGTCACCCAAAAAATGTCTTTTTGATTCCATATAATCAAGAAAACACAAAAAAATTAAATACTTCAAAAATTTTAAAAAAGAGTAAGGGTCGAGATTCGTTACCTATGTCTCCATATGCTGATCCTGGTGGTAATGGCATGTCCGGGTCTCCTCGGAAGTCTATCCCTGCATAAGGGTAGTCCTCTATGGCAACAATCTGTCATCACCACCATGGAAAAAAGTCTGCTGGATAAGGGTTGGCCACCCTACCGCCCCCTAGTCTGTGCATCGTGTCTGCCCAACGTCGTTGGGCCAGATCTCGAACCCCGTGGAGAGGAACATCCACTCTAGGGCTCAATCCTGGAACACACTTGAAGAAAAAAATGCTCAAGATACTGCTGAACCCGAAGTTCCGTATCCTACCTACCTTGCACTCGCTGAGCTGATGTTTCATGTTGCTTAGTAGTGAAGTGCTCTAGTCATAGATGGTCGGTGTCATACACTCCACCACATAGAACATCAGTGGCCGAGAGGCCTGATGGAGTGATGCTAAGCCTGCTATCCTGCCCAGCGTCAGTAGTACGGCCTTTAGGCCCAGTACCTGTATAGCGTTGGTGGGAACTTGGCTCCCCACCTTCTCCGTCTCTGGGTAGCAGTACACAGCTATGTACTCGTCGATAGTCAGCCCATGACCTGGCCCTCCTCGGGCAAGAAGGTTCACCATCTCACCTCGCCATGATAGACCTGTGATAAAGTAGATATCCTCCACCTCAATGGTGAGGGACATGCCGTCTAGACGGAAGGACTCTGAGTCCGGATCCCAATAGTCTACAAGCATCTGTAGTAGTCCTGGTTTGGCCCTTAAGCCACCTAGGCACCAAAACTTGTAGAGTCCGTATCTTCTTAGAGCTTCTTGAGCCATTCTGTTAGCCCTTACTGCTTCCTCTACATCACCGTGCTCGCGTTCTCGCCACTCTAGCACCATCCTGCATGACAAAGTGACCAAAATGTCCATTAGATTCATGAAAATCTTAGTGCGCGGCGTCATACGCGGCTGTTTTGTAAACAGCCATGTACGCGGTTTCCAGCCCCTTTTCCACGTATAGCCAGACCTATACGTGGAAAAAACCTCGATACCCACGTGGGCCGCAGCGCTCATGTAAGTTTGGCCTTTAAAAATTCATTTGACCATGAAAAATTATAAAAATTGTATTGAAATGCAAGCAGAGAACATGAGTAAATACCTGGAAGAATCGGTTGTGAATTCCGCCAGCTGGATCTCCTGGAATTTGCAGTTGAGAATCAGAGCTCCAATGGGTAAAGGTTTCAAATGATTTCTATTTTTTACTATTTATATAAAAAATTTTAAATATTTGAAAATTTTTACTCCCTTTCCTATAGTTTTGACCGTTTCTAACCATTTTGGACCGTTTCTGACCTAATCTGTGATGTAGAAAACCATTTTCAGC
>LPNX010949028.1:347934-360961 GCA_001517045.1 Pseudotsuga menziesii | reverse complement strand
AGCCCGAGCTTGTCTCATGTCTAGCCATGCAGAGCCTTTATTTATATCCTTCACAGCTTGATTCCCTTTTTACCGGGAGGGGATTTTCCCCCGAGTGTCACTATCCTACACATGTATCCTTGCATTGAGCATAGGTATGTTCTACTGCTTGGAACTAGTTTGTTTGCCCTAAATGACACTCGTCTCCTCCTAGTTTGTAACTATAAAGCTAGTTTATTCTTTTTTCAAGCTTTTCAAATAACTGAAAAAGACCAAAAAAATCAAAAAACCAAAAAGCCGGACAAGAAAAGATATTATCTTTGGCAGCTGTCGAGTCATGTCGCCTTCGAACAGAGCACTGTATATCACATCCATTGGTTGGGTTATAGTTGACTTTAGGAGCTGTACTCGTTTATCTGAGTTTTATTTCCACCGACTGGTTAAGCTTCCAGTCCCTATGGAGCCTCTATTGATGCCTCCTGCGTCATAGGGATGTCCCAGTTTGTATATTGAGTCTATGCTGCCTTCTTTCAGTCACCATATGCCATTATGCTCTTGTTCGAAGGAAGTTGAAACCTGAGTCAGCCATTCCTCAGTTATCTTGACTTTGCATGTCGGCCATTCCCGGTACAGTTACTGGTTCATGCACCTTATGATCGAGTCCTTCCACATTATAC
Organism: Pseudotsuga menziesii; assembly: GCA_001517045.1. NCBI lineage: Eukaryota > Viridiplantae > Streptophyta > Pinopsida > Pinales > Pinaceae > Pseudotsuga > Pseudotsuga menziesii. The sequence continues at coordinate 360,305 of LPNX010949028.1, read as the reverse complement.
AGCTTTGCTTAGTACCTCGTGTTGGATGATGGGGGATGCCCTAATGCCCTCCTTCTAGCGGATTCATTCCATCGACTTCAGATCATTTATTCTGGGATTGGAATCTAAAGTCATTTTGAGTGCCTTGAGACTTGCAGTCATCGGTGGCAGGTCCTCTCGCCATCGACAGTTTTGGGAATACATCAATGTCCCCTGATCGATGAATTCTCTCAAGTGTTCGACCTCAACACATTTATTCACACTTGTTAGTTTGCACTCTAGTACCTTGATTCCCATTTTTCATTATTGGTGGGTGATGTCGCGTCTGTTAACGGTATACATCAATGACCGATAATCAGACGATGGACTACTATGTTCGACCTTGACACCTCTATTCGCATAGTAGGACATGTACTCGTAGCGGTGTGTGTAGAAGACCTTCCATATTGGTGGCATCCACTATATGCTACCTCCTTAATCGTGCCGGTGTTCATGAGATTTCAGCTCTCGTGACTTGTTCCAGTATATGTCAGACATTTCCAGCCACTATGGAGATCTTGATCTGTTATATATCTTCAGCCTTTGTGGAGATCATGGTCCTTTGTATATCTTCATCATGGAGATTCTGATCTATGTATATTGTACGTGGCGATGACCACATATGTGTTATCATGTTTCATGCCTATTCATGGCCATTGTACTCTTATGTATCCGGGACTGCTATATGTATTTGCAGTTATATGCAGAGTTGTATTATGGTATTATGCTGATTGGGTGGATGGTATTCCATTTGGGTACCTTCATCACTTCACTTCTGGGTTGGAATTATAATGTATTTCGGCCATCGTATAACCCCTCTGATCTCATACATTAGGGGGCATCTATTATAGCATATTTCACCACACTAGGTGAATCACACATTGTATGGCCTTCCCTTGTCCCGCTGCAGACTCATTAACCCCTATGGACCACTTTTTGTCTTTTGATGTATCATTGACCATCCCTAAAAACATTAGAAAAATGATATACGTGGCCTTTTCCTCGATAACCGTGTACATACGCAGATATTCCCTCTATAGTTGCGTACATCGGGATGTGTACATAATCCAAAATCCTTTGGAGCGTTCCTTGACTTGGATCCGACTCATATGACTCCTGGCCTTCCATATGCCTTGAGATCGCACGGATTCGACCTTTCAGTATCACTTTGAAAAGCTATATAAGGAACCCTTGAGACATTGAAAGCATGAGAGAGAATTGAGAGTATCGAAACTATAGTCCATTGTTGCTAGAACTTATGCTTGGGTCTGCATCCCTTTGTCTCTTGGAGCACTATTGTGTTCTTCCCAAGCTTGCCTTTTGCTAGTAAGCTTGCTATCGGAGTGATGGAGGATTGAGGTGGTGGAGTCCCAAGTGGGGGATTCAGTTTCTCCGGTTCGCAGACGTGCCGTCAGAGGTTGTCACTTGTAATCTCTGATTCATATTAATAGAAATATCTTTTCCTGTCCAGTAATGTGTATTTGAATGAATATTGTATCCATTGGAATATGTCAAATGCTTTTACATTATTGATTATATATGCTAGAATATATCTAACACCATGAAATATAGTATGCTTGTATTGTTTACTTGTTGTTGAGGACGTGCTATAACAATTCAAGCTGAAGATTGGAAAGCTCAATGGGGATCTACTTCAACCGTCCAGAATAAGGTACGAGGTTTGATCCTTTAGTGTTAGATGTTTTTATTTCTATTTCATATTGGGAAAGATTGATTTATGGAGTCTAGCTGTCTGTTGTGGTACCCCAAGCCATAGGAATTTCTCTCCGTAACACCAGGTAATGAGGGGAAAGTCAAATGTGGAGGTGTTGGACACTAGGTCAGAGAGACTAGATTCAGATTTAGTTCTAGGTAAGGCTAGTCCACACTCCTCATTACAATGTTCAGATATATTGCTGACAGAAATAACACTTTCAATGGGAAAAGACAAATTTTTGACTAACCTTTGCATCCTGTTGGCCCTTTGGATCAAACTTTCAGGATCGAAGACTTCTTGAAAGGATTCTGCATCAGGATTTTTTCTTCTATGGGTCCTTCTCATCACCATATTTCCCAGTGGAGTCATTTTCAACGTTTTTCGTGGAGTCACCAGAACACGTGCAACCAATTTTGTGTCTAGGACCGGCTGTTCAACCAGGTCGTAGAGCTGGAACAATGTCATTCTTCTTGAGGAGATAATATCAATTAGGCTCCCTGACAATGATGCCAAGATGTTAGCACCTTGTAATTTCTGGTGGTTGATGCAGGAAGTGACAGGGGTAACCATTTAAACCAACTTTAGAATGTATTCTAGCCAATACAATCAGAGAGGGCTCTCTCTTGTCATAGAGGAAAGAAACACATATATATAAAGCTTTGGACAACTTGCAGATGGATAGGTTTTTGATGGTAACAAGGAGTTGATAGATTTAGAAAATGGAAGAAAAGACAGACAAGAAAATCACTGGGAAATGGAGTCAAATCCCGAATCAATCAAGGGTATTATAGAAAAAATGAGAAAGGGAATTTCCTTTTTATTCTGATGCAAAGTAACTGTGACAAAAAATCAAATATCTTGAAAGGGTGGTAAGGGGAAAAGGGGGAAAATCCCAACGAAGCAAGAGGCACCTATCTGTGGATGAATCTCTTACACCGCCTTTAGTAAAATAAACAACAGAGACTGGTATATGTAGTGGAGCATAGATGATGAATTCCAAAGCATTTACTAGAACACAATAACAAATGAAATGTATGATACAAGGAGCGCTTAACTGAGAGAGAATTCCTTATATACTAATCTAGAGAGCATTAGAAAAAATACACAAAAATAAAAGTGATACACAGGAAACACAGACTGAATGCAACCACCATGATGAATCTCCGAAACGCAAGAGAATATTTCTCATTAATACTTCCAAGAGAGTCACCAGAGATAAAACGAGAGTAGAATGATTTCTGAATGAAAATTTCAACCCTTTCCTCATCAATTGAGGTCTTATTTATAATTCCATGGCTCTTGGGACCAACCCCAAAATAGAGACCAATTCTGTTACAAAACATGGGAATCAAATCTTAGATCATCATTCAAATCCTAACAACTTTTCGAGGTGGCAGGCCCGCCATGATTCTTTATCCAAAATCGTCCTTGCAGTATAGTAGACACGGTAGTCCTAAAACAAAAATGCAGAATAAGAGAAGCACGTTCACTTGCTTAGATGGTGACACACGAGCTCTTTCTAATGGTTTTAATTTCTCAGTCATGACCAGCGTCACTAAATCTTTCCCTTACTCCAACTGGGCTTCGCATATATGATGACCCTTTTCCCTCGTGCACCTTGTGTCTCGCGACATTGCTTCTAAATGTAGATATCATATGCACATAGATCAACCATCTCTTTGTATGGCCCTTTATGTGATTTTGTGACCGTTACCTTGGTTATCCTCCCTACACCTTTCATCGACAAAGATGCTCTACGCCGTTGATCTAGGATGCATTAGATCTCTGCCATTGAGAGATGCGGGACCCTTGAGAATGTTGCAATAGCTTCCTTTTTTAACCATCGTACATTTCCTCCACACGAAACCTGTTGCCACCGTGGATCAAGTTGGCTATCATATCTTGGTCATCCATATGTGTGGGCCCTACTATCCCTTCACAGTGCTCTATCCTGTTAACCACCGTGCATGTTGTCACCATGAATTGTGTTCCCACTGTAGATCATGAGCGTCAGAGGATCGCGACTATCGTTGTTTGAAAGGAGGTAGGAAATTCACGATCCTCCACAGTTTAATATTCCGCACATATTCCTTTCATCAAAAATTTCCCCGCCGTCGATCTAACCTAGTTGTGTTCTTATGTTGTTTATTTTTCAGGGTCTAAGGGGTCTAGTCATGTTTTGGGGATTTGCTCTCTAATTTCTCCTGTCCATCTTGTCATCCCTTCAGCTCAGTATGGGGCCGATCCCATATGCGAGTCCCCTTCAAAATATTAGCACTTGTGCAAGCGAGGTGCTAACATAGAGCATAAAGTAGAACTTCACTTAGCAGGGAACCTTGGGAGAGCACATTGGATTTGATACCAGCAGTTCCTTAGGTGGGTTTAATAACAAAATCAGGAATTATCATAGTAGAAAATTTAATGGAATTGAACTACACTGTTTCAGCATCCAAAAATCACCAAACACAAGTTACAGTCGTTGAAAGAAAGAGTAAGTGAATTGCACGTTCAGTAATCTGTGCATCCCATGCAATCATAATTGTTCCTAACAAACTAAGAGTAATTCTCCTATGAGAATGAAAAACCCAAAATAGGGCATCAAACAATAGTATAAGCCTTCTTGGAAGGTAACTTGTCGTTTCACAGAGTTGGAATGATGAGATCTGAGTTGCAGTGGGAATTGATCCTTGCATTGATCAATTTCAGTGAAGATTAAAGAGTGTAAAGCTCGTACATCTCTGATAGATCCATGGTCAATATTGTTAGATCAATGGTTGGGCATAAATTTTGCTGAAAGGAAAAAAACACCTGGGATAAGCGCTGAGAACCATAAGTGGTCGTGGATAAATCACTTCTAAGATAAACGATAGGGAAAGGTCTTAGATATGATCAATGTCTATGAGCCATTTCACTGATTCAACTAGAATGGATTAATAGAATGATGGTGTGCATGAAAAACTTGTGAAATCTAGTTCATTGCAGAGTTGGAGTCCGCCCTTCGTTGAGCGTTAGAGAGGACGTAGGCTGAGCTGGACAAACATAGAGGTTTGACTAAGGTTAGAATCAACTAACACACATAACATACTATTTAAAGGCTCTATACCAAGGGATTGACATCATAAGCATAGTATGATCAGGAGCAAAATAGTGCAGAAAATCAAGAACAACCAAAGGATACTTATAAGAGCACATGCACCCATTTAACAACAATACTTTCATCAGTAAAACTAAGGAATTCACTTATTTTTACAACAATATGTAATGGAAGCATACAAAAACACATATATAGAGATTCCCTAGGCTTATCAGTCAAAGGAAAATCATGCAATATGTACATAACTTTGCACATAATAACAATCCACCGCTCGAGTTTCCATTTTACTAAATTAAATTCATAACCATTCTAGCATTGTATTAGTGCAATAGTTCATAAACGTCATTAAATTTAAGCTGATATTTCATCATTTCATTTATAATAAAACACATCTTTAACATAAACAAACATACCCTGAGTTTAATAGGTTTGCAAAAACAATACTCAGAAATGGAACCTGTTGTGAATCGAACCGTAATGAAAAGGGAACAACCATGTTCCATGCAACCGTAGATTAGGATCAAATATCTCCATCCTCAATCACCCCTGAGCTAACTATGCATTCCAAGAGTGGTGACATTCAAACTTAGTTCCAGTTCTCCAGTGAGAAATCCTTGCCTAACATAGAGTTCTCACACAGAAGCAATTCCTTGTTCCAGCATACGTAGCGGCATCCTGCCTCCTCACATATGCTTCCTTATTTATCCTTTTTGTTTTTCCTAGGTATTTTGTAGCTAATGTACAATTACCCTAAGGAATTTCCACTCCACTACCTCTTGATTTCCCGTGGTGAGTCTAGCGCCATACTGGCATTCCCACGCCTGGCTCAACTTCCTTAGAGTGACCCTTCACATCCCCCACTCTTGCATGCATATTTTCCTCATTCAACATGGTTATCCCTATCATTCATATTTTTATTACAATTATAATGTTTCAGTTACATTTGTCCTTCAAGGACCTATTGGCATATTCCAGGTCTTCCAATCACATTCAAACAAAACAAAAATAAAATATTCAGTCAAACATTATTAAAAAATTGAGGGATAGTAAAGTTGGAATTTGAAGAAGCATTAATGGATATTACAACGAGGTGGTGGTCTATAGATAAGAGCTTTATCAATGATTAGACAAAGTGTCGCTGACAAATGGAATTTTTATTTGGGGAAACAAAACAATACCAAGGGGAGAAGTACGATGAAAGGAATGATAGCAATGATCATCTAGTCGCATGACAGGCCTTATGGGTGTCCATGAGGAATGATGAATGGCTACATTGCTTTGTCCATACTTTGTATGAAATGCCATGATAATGGTACGTAACAGCTGGACTGCGAAGGGAGATTACAACATGGGAATATTTGACTGTCTGTTTCAGTCATACTTTCAACTTTGGCGATGCTGAACCGGTAATACATAGTGCACTTCAGCACATCCAAAATATAGTATTGGAAATAGTTCCAATGGTATGTCCAGTAGGATTGCATGATACGCCAGTAACATAGTTGATGATGAAATGATACAATATGACAGGAGAACCTAATGACTGGGATGATCCAAGGAATATCAACATTACAGAGTCTGAGGGAATTCGGGATATCGCAACACCCAAAATATCGATCGACAAAGTCCAACAACCACTCAATATAAGGAAGGTCAATTTGGGATGATAGAGGACCCAAATTTCTCCAATATAGGACACAATAGAATTTCAGCCCAAAATTAGACAGATTCCATGTCTGAACTTCGAGAGGCACATGCCTGTTATTTGACAACAAGATTTTTTGTTGTCTTCGGTGGGACTTTGTCGGATATTTGAATCCATTTCGAACCCTATTGAAAATTTGACCGAATACCAAGATAATATGGAAAATCATTTCATCCATGTATTGTCGAATATCCGACATCTTCACGTCGGATGTCATGGTGAATATCCAACTTCTTGTCATCTGATGCAATGCGTAATTTCTGACTTCTGCTCGTCAGAGGTATTTTCGGATACCTGACACCGTATTTGATTATTTCAACAAATCCGTCTTGTTGGTGCCATGGAAATATTTTTGGATCAATTGTCTAATATATGACCAGTGTTTGTCAGATCTATTGTCGAATAATCGACAGTATATGTGATTATATTGACGAATCAGTCTCATTGGAGCGATGGAAAAATTGTCAGAGTTTAGCCACGGTTAGTTGGAGATCCAACGAAACGAGGTCATTGGAGTCAAGGCAAGTTTGTTGGAGTTTAGAGCCAAAGTATCAGAAATCCGACCAGAGCTACCACTATTGTTATGTCATATAACCGATGAGAATATTTTTATTAATAAAAAAATAACGTAGCTAAACAGTAATGGTTGACGGTAAGATTTAACATTGAATGAATGGGTGACTAAACTTAAATATATGGTTGACAGTAAGTCACTTAGACAAGATGGATTCCCATGTGAATTTTATAAGTCCCCTTATGGAATGGGTAGGCCTTGATCTCCTGCAACTATAGAAATAGGTTTAGAGCGTAGGGACACTTTACAATCATATCAATAAAGGGTTCATCAAATTCATTACAAATCCACGATACTCATATCTTATCACAAGAAAAAGACATATAATTATTTTTAATGTCTCATACATAATTCGTTAAGAAAATGCATTAGTCTTACCAAGAATCACCATGCCAAATTTGTTGAGGTTTAATGAAGGTCAATACATTTTGGATAATGTTTTGTAGGCTGGGAAGTTTTGGAATCTTCATGGAGCTAGGTCCTAAAGGTCCTTTTCATTAAGACTTATTTAAAAAAATATTATGATAAGGTAGAGTGGCTTTTCATCATATCCATGTTGAATGCACTTGGATCTGGACCTTTGTTTATCAAATCTCTCAAAATGCTATTTTTTGAAGCAAGAACATGCCTTTTATTTGACTAAGTTATTATAAGAGGAAATATTCCTCTTATACTCCATTTGTCAAGGCTTCCCTTTAGTTCCCTCCCTGCATGTGATAGTCATTGACGCCTTTGGCTACCTTATCCACAAAAGAATGTCTTTGGGAGTTATTTGAGCCATTATGCTTCTTATGACACATGAATGTTGGGTTATAAATGGACACTTTCCATATGATTATTTCTTTACTATCATTGAAGATAAGAAAACCATAGAAAATAGGATGCACTACTTGGAATCTTTTAAAAATCCCTTGGATCAAGTTTTCATTTGGTCAAAGATTCAATGCCACCCTATAGTTAGTGCAGAACCTCATATTGACTAGTAGGTTAGGTATGGGTGTGGAAGGATCAAGTCGATGAAGTCGACTTGAACGAAGACCGACTTAGTCGATCAGCCAACTAAGTCGATGGGCTGACTTAATTCGCTTCGTCGATCGACCGACTAAACTAGAAGATTAGTCGGTTAAATTAAAAGTCGTGTCGGTTCACCGAACCGACAGGTAGTTATTTTGTAACTGTTTGTACATTGTATATATTAGGCTGTTGAGCCAAACGAGAACTTAGTTCAGTTCTCTACCTTGTATGAACTCATTGCATTAATATAATCTGTTATCCTATCTGTTCTTGTCTCTTGTCTCTGATTTATAGTTATGTTTTAGTATGTATTATTGGTAACCTTATGTGATCTGTGAGGTTACAACATTGGTTCTGTTGCCGGTAGTACATGTCTAAAATATATGCTCACATATGATACCAGAGCAGGAGATCAAGGACTGGTGGGACCGTAAAGTTGCGAACTACTTGCAGAATTACGCAAGAAGAAACAGATTAACAGTTGCTGAAGCCAAAGCAAGATTTTTCACAGAGAACCATGAAAAATTCGTCGAATTAGTGCCAAAACTCTTGAAGCATCTTCTGGATGAGAAATCCGGACGTGACTAAAGAAGAACAGTTGCTAGACAAACTGATCTAAGGAGGTCGTACAAATTTGTCGGAGTGGTTGGAGAAAATCGTCGACGACTTCTGTGAGGAGCAAGCGGTCGAAGATAGGACGTCAGTGGAAACTGTCAAAGCAAAATTCTACACAGATTTCACTGAACAATTCTTGTGCTTCTTTCCGACCTTGCTGTTCAAATTCTTGATAGGGAACGGAGCAAGCCACATCGTCAAACCGAGACCACCACTGTGCGAACAGACACCAAACACCAACTGGGCGGACAAGCAAAGGAAGTGGGAGAAATTTATCGCAGAGACGGAGTGGGAATACTTCCTAAGAAAGTGATTCAAACTATCCGGGATTTCTAAAAGCGTCGGGTAGGCTATGGGGGGGTAGCCGGTCCTGTGTCGGAGGTAGAGTATAGTGGATCCTAGTCGACCTAAAGAAGATAGCCGTCACCAGTAATGAAAAGTTGACCATAGAATACCTAAATAAAATAGTACTGTACGAAAGTATGTTGGACATTCAGAAACAAGAAAGGGACGAGAGACAGCAGAGAAGGGAAGCAAGACGTGAAAGAGCTGCAGGGCTGCGCAGAGAACAAAACCCTAGGGAGAACGACCGTGAAGAGAATTCGGCAGAGTCGAGTCATGACTGACAGGAAGAGGGCATAAAACAAGAGGTGTCCCCTATGGAGGAGGAAGTGTGGATAGAGCAGCCAGAAGCTCTCCAAATAAGAGCTCCCGATGACGAAATAACCCTTTCCCCAACAAATCCGCATGCTAGAATCCAAACTATTGTTGAAGATGGTCTACGACTATGAGTTGGTGACTACAGCATATGGAGTCAAATAGGCAACAAAACATACACGGGTGGACACCTTATCATACTTCGACCGCTCGAGGGAAACTGGGTGACGTTTCAGGTAGCACCCTCCCTCCGAAGTATCCACTTGCTCTTACCGACACAGGAAGGAGTGCCCCCCCCCGCCAAGTATAGCTTTGGAAGAAATTAAACAAACAGACCTATGAACACAAAGTTGTAGTGGACCATCGATGGCAGAAGTCGACCTGAATCGACTACAAGTCGACATAGACACGACAACCGACGGAAGCATAAGTTTCGTCGACCAAAATTCCGCAGGAATGACTACATCAACAACCCCACCACTTTCACCACCACCCACACCTCCGACCCCGCTGACTTCTGAGAGCAGTGAAAGTGATTCAGACATGGGTCACGGATCGGCTCACATTCCTCTCTACGAGGGGGATGAAGACCCCATATGACATTGGTTCGTCTGCGAGTTGACCTGGGAAGCAAACCAGGTGACGAATGAAGACCAACAAATGGATCAGTTCACGGGAGCCTTACGAAAATGGGCCTTGACCTGGTACATGACCTTTTCAGAAAGGAAACCCAGAGCGACGAAAGCTGAGATCAAGGCGCAGTTCTTATCATTCTTCAAAACCCCAGACGCTAAGCACCTGGCCGCCAAAAAACTCAAAACAACACAGCAAAAGTCAGGGGAGACAGTCCGTGACTACAACAAACGTTGGAAGGACCTATTAAGCCAACTAGATTATGTTATTGATGAACAACTACTAATTCAATGGTTCCTTGCAGGATTATCATAGAAAGTACATCGACATATCAGTCTAGAAACATTCAAGGCATATGAAGATGCGCTGACCAAAGCTCTGCAGGTGGAAATGGACGAAGACATACCTGCGTATCCGACGGACCACAGATTAGAGGAACAGCTCGAGAACATGCAGAAGTCTTTGAAAGAACTAACCCTCAAGAATCAGGAAATATGGTGTACCAACTGATCGACGGCCGGTCATTCGAAAGATAATTGTCGACAGCAATATAGCCGACAAGATGTCCGCTTTGTACAAACCAAATCATTTTGCGATATTTTCCAGGAACACGGTGATCATTCTACGAAAGATTGTCCGTTTAACATGAAGAATGGAAAAGCTTCCTGGTGCGCCATTTGTGAGACTAAAAGTCACAAAACAGCTAACTGTCAGTTAAATATGAAAAATTGACAGAACTATTAGGCGGTCTACCAAACGAATGTAGTAGCGTAAAACAACGAGCAAAACAACCCAAACAACCAGAACGGACAAAGGTATGACGGCCGACGATATGAGCGCCGGTACGACAATCGATGACAAGGGTTTGGAGGAAGAGGTCGATTCTCTGGGAATCACGACATATGAACTCGTCGACCCACCTAGTGCTTCATATGTTATAAATAAGGGCACTGATACGCAGACTGTCCATACAAGGACAGAACTGATCTTAAATTCTGTACATATTGTGGAGTAGGCGATCACTCGTTGGAGGATTGTCCTACTATGTTAGAGAAAATCATTACGAAGAAAAATGTTAATGTCTTGTCTTGTGTACAAAAGCATTATGTACTAACTACTAAGAATTTACATATTGTTACACGACAAGGCACAAAAACAGGGCCTGATAAACCCCAAGTTAGCAAGATTAAAGACACAAATGTTTATCCCGACCCTATAAAGCAAAAACACACATATCAAGAGGCAACCCACATATTTCACGACATTGCACAATAGGAAGACCTCATTAGTAGTCGACCTAACACAGTATAGCAATTAATCTATCTCACGCAAATAGATAAATCTGTAGCCCAGTTCATTGATTTATTGCATCAAATAAAAAGTACTAATCCCAAAAAACAAACTAAGAACATATGCAGCCTAAACCAAAAAGGACCCACTTGTCGACTTGGAAATCGAAGGTTATAACGTTCAACAAGTTGTGCTCGATTTCAGGTCTCAAGTAAATATCATGACTTGGGATACATGGGAAAACATGGGAAGACCTCAACTCTATGAGTCAGGCATCTACCTAAAACTTACCGACCAAGGTCTCATTGAACCCATTGGGGTTTGGAAAAATGTTGACACGACCATCAAAGGAATATCAACTAAGGTTGATTTCGAAATTATTGACCCAAAGGAAGGATCTAGAACCTTCCCAGCACTAGTCGGTCAACCTTGGGGATGAAAGATGAAAGCCTCCATATCCTTAGACAAAGAATGAATTAAGTTAAAAGGAAATGGTCACAAAGTCATTGTACCCATTAATCCTTCCCAAGGAGCACCTTGGACCGAACCGATTGATGAGGAAGTCGATGTCAGACAACTGTATCAGATCCAAAACAATACGGACTACACAGAGCCCAACATCCATGGAGAATTTTACTTAGGTAACCAAGATTCAATTGGTTATAATTCAGATGTTGAATTATATGACTGGGAAATGGAAAATTACGAAACACAAGCAAGAGGGTGCTGGACTATACAAAAATTATAGAAAAAACCCACCCGACAGTGCTTCATTGTATCAATTATCCCTAAAGTATTTGAAAAGAAAGTCAGGGAACGACCTACCTTACAACCAACCAGCTTACACACTACAAAAATACCTAGGTATAAGGAGAGGGATTCCCCAGTCATGCACATTGAACAAGTATCTAAAAATATTGGAGAACATGGTCGACTCCAAATCTTAGTGGAAACGTTTACAGGACAAGCAGCTAGATGGTGGGATACCCATCAGACAAAATTGCAGAGCTGGACAACTGCTTCAACTTTCTTTGTCGAACGGTTTGGTGGGAAA
>LPNX010949028.1:339931-347831 GCA_001517045.1 Pseudotsuga menziesii | reverse complement strand
ATATGTCGAAAATACGAACAAAAAAGTAGTTTTTTTTAATGACAAATATGTCAATTCAACCATTATGGTTGACTTATTTTATTGAAATTCTATTGTTTCTTGAATTCCAGCTCACGAAAACTTATTTTGGCACGCTTTCTTATAAGGCCCATTTTAGACCCCAAATTTCCTCTAATGACACAGGAAGCTCAAATACCTATCTTTATCCAAGGTCAAGACCTAGAAGAACACATCCAACTTTGTGAAAAGGAGTGGAGAAGGCTTGGATACAAAGATGAGCGAGCCTGGCCACATTTGTTTCCTTCAACCCTAGCTGACTTACCTAATAAATGGTATAAGATGGAGGAAGCTAGAGGAGAAACCTTCTTTTGGCATGAACTTAAAGAAAAGTTTATTAAGGACTTCCAGTTCCTACCTCAAAATGAAAAATTGGCTGGGAAAGCACAACAAATCAAACAATTTCTCCAACCGATAGAAAAACAACCCTCCCAAGACCATCGACAGATCAAGGACTGTAACAATATACAAACTGAATCAACATCATAGTTGACACGTTTACACTTAGAAAATGAACACACCGAAGGCAATAGCTTCAGATGGAAGACCGACCACATTGAAACAACCAAATCGATGTACTCAATCTTGAAAGTCGAGACCACCGACAAACCAAACCTTGACAGAATGATTGCAGCCGACTTCCCTACCACATTCTCACAGTTCACAGAAGGAAGTTGGCTGATCAATGAAGCTAAAGCACCACCGCCATCATCTCCACCCCCACCATCATCATCACCACCACCTCCGCCACCCCCTGAGTTACAACCAGATCCACAGCCAAATACGTTGCAACCAACACCATCCTCACAACTAGAAGTGATCATACCACCTCCCCAGATAGAACAACCATCGACTTCAAACCCGCCAACCACCGAAACCCCCTCAACTACTACAGGTACCTAGGAAAAAGAGACAGAAAGAAAAAAGAAGAAGAAAGAGCATCATCCTTCCACACTTCGGATCGGATTAAAGGATGCAAGTTCGTTGACCGACACAAAATTCGGCCAACTCCTCAAGACGTTGGCCAAAGAAGCAAAGACAAGGACGACACGAAAGACTAAAGAACTCTTGGATAAAAATGCAGAACAGGTCGAGTTTCTCGGCAAATGCAGGGCTCTAGCTCATTCTGTGATACCAGGCCCTATTGAAGACGACACAAATCGGCCATTGGAAAGAGCATATCAGCTCTTTGAGACTATGGTATTGACCGTCCAGGCTCGTCTGCAAGAAACCAAGGAAGAACAGAAGGAAGAAACTGCCCGACTACTACTAGCACAACACACTGCCTTCTCAGAGGCCTACAAAGTGCTGCAGGACCACATGGAGGAATCTTTCATCACAGAAGAAGTCTTACGCGACTGGCCTACTCATTATGGGCAGGTCTATCAGTAGACAAGGCAGACGCGACAAGGAATTCAGGCTTTGGAGGGCAGGAAAACAACGGAGGCAGCACTCAGACAGACCATAGAGGAATAGATCGTGCTGGAGACCAACAAGCTGCAGTAGCTGGAATGAGCAGCTCATCAGTGGGTGCAACAGGCTCTTTCAAACTTAGAAAAGGTCGATATCATCTACCCCCAGATGAAACGACTCGTCGACACAACAGAAGAGCAGAACCAGTCCCTAGGCCCCAATATGGAGAAAATCGCAGAAATCCCTATTTCAGAAAAGATGACGGTACTGTCAAGTTTAACAACATTAACAATCGACATCCAAAAATCCTTACAGAGTTGGATGGATTTTCAGCATCACCTTTCCATCACAGCTCCGGCCATTGTCGAAGTCTGCGTCCAGAAGAGACCAACCATCCATTTGCACAGTCCACAGCAATAACAATTTTGAACGTTTCGACAGAGCTTCATTTTTTGTACCTCCCTATTTCTTCGGGACGAAGAAACGTTTTGTTCGTGGGGGAGATGTAGAAGGAGAAAGTTGATGAAGTCGACTTGAATGAAGACCGACTTAGTCGATCAGCTGACTAAGTCGATGGGCCGACTTAAGTCGATCAGCCGACGAAGTCGGTCGGCCGACTAAACTAGAAGATTAGTCGGTTAAATTAAAAGTCATGTCGGTTCACTGAACCGACAGGTAGTTATTTTGTAACTGTCTGTACATTGTATATATTAGGCTGTTGAGCCAAACGAGAACTCAGTTCAGTTCTTTGCCTTGTATGAACTCATTGCATTAATATAATCTGTTATCCTATCTGTTCTTGTCTCTTGTCTATGATTTATAGTTATGTTTTAGTATGTATTATTGGTAACCTTATGTGATCTGTGAGATTACAACAATGGGCATGACTAATCATGGAAACATGTTCAAATTACTTAGAATACCTTACACCTTTTAATTCTCTCCAAAGGAGTAATCAAAATCAATGGTGTTAAGAGCTTAAAAATTTGACATTTGGTTTATGAAACCCTATATATTGTCATAAAATTTTAAATATATATTAGTGTGCTTGCTGTCATGTATGATTGTTTGCATTGGGCCCCTTTGTCCCATGCCTTTTCTAAATTATAAAAAACACTCAATATTTTTTGTGGGATAGATTCAATTGGGATAAAGGATTCCATCAGGTCAAATGGATACTTTGTTTCACACTTCTGGAAAAATGAGATAGGAGTATTCCAGCCACATGAACATAGAAATAAGTATTATGTGTCAGGTGAGTCATTATAGTAGTCAAAGGAAATTAATCCTATAAATAATTGTTGTGTGATTGCAATAACTTAAGAAATCCACATGGCCAAAAGACCTTGAGAGACATCATTCTCTAAAATTTACTGACCATCCTGTATTTTATCCATATAAACAAAACCTTTGTTTTCAAAGTCATCTAGAAGTCCTATGAAGCCATTAATCACAAGATAGTGTGGAAAAGAAAATCACTTAGGTTTGGTATCTCCTCCACATACCATTTCCTATTGTAGTTCCTAATTCTTCTACAAGAAGGGAAACCAATGGTTGAATACCCTTGGATTTTATCCAAGAGGCTATCCAAAAAAAGGCATAGAAATCTATGATGCCCTTTCCATATATCGAAAGAGTTAGGAGACACTAAAACAATATTCAAGCTTGGAAAACTAGATAACATTATAGTTCAAAAGGTTGAAGAACTGGTCCTCAATAATCTCTTTCTTGAGGTTGTCTTCCTAGGGCCCTAATCCTAGAGGAGAGACTAGAGATGGAACAATAAGAATGGATTTATGAATTACAAGCCTTCAAATGCATATAAGTGGATTAAAAAAATAAAAAATCGGAGACGTCTAGAGAATGAAGTTGAAGGAGAAGACATGGATATATCTATTAAAACCATATGGAAGTGACACCTTTAGCTCAAGAGGGATCATTTTGTCTCCTCCTTACCACATGGAACTCTAGTCATCAAGAAATGCTTGTAGTAATTTATAGTCGTCCATCCTAAACGCCTCTTGTGTGGCAAGAATAAAACACCGAATACCATATTATGGTTTTGTAAATACACTCAGTCAACTTGGGAGTAGTCATATAGGTTGTTTCATACCTTTCTCCTAACCCATATTACTTGGAATTCTAGTCTGATAAGAGATTCTCTCCTTTGTTTCTTTGATTTTGATATTCATTGACACTGGATTATAATTGAGATCTTATATCATGTTTGGAAAAGTAGGAAGTGTATGTTTTTTCACCATCACACAACACAACAAAGGATTTACAAGGCATGAAGGTTCTCTAATATGTTCCCTCCTACTTTTTCATATCTAGGTTAAGATTCTTAAAGTGGATATGGAAGTAGATCACATGCATGCATTGTTGGACATATAGTCTAGCCAACCATGTAAATAAACCATGAAATATATTCTTAATTATTTTAGTACCAAACCAGTGAAATTTTAATTTAAAAAAATGATCTCAAGAAATAATTCCATACCATAAATATGCACCAAATATGCCAAGTTCAGACACAGTTTCACCATGTTTATAGATACCACCATGAACAAGATATGATAGATGAATTGGAGTAAAGATCCTTTGCATTAGTATGTAAGTAGCATGTCCATTACCATCGTTTTTCTTCAACTTCAATAATTTTTTATTGGATCATTCCCATATATGTAATTTCCTGAACAACAAGTACCATACTTTATTTCCATGTATACGTTTGAAAAAGTACTTTGGGTTTCCAATCTTGCCCACAGAAAGAGTATTTTGTGCACTAATAAAATAATGAAGAAATACTAAAGAACTAAGATCATAATTAAAACTTATATGATCAACTTACTCCCTACTTCAAGCTGGGGCTATAGCATAAATTATTATGGCATTCTCATGGCATCTTCTATAACATTTGCATTATTTTCCAAGCTCTACAATCCAGAAAATCATTTCCTAAGATTGGAAATGTCATCCTTATTATCAATGAACCTGTAAAAATTTCAATACAATTAACATCTTCAGCATGTGCATGTTGGAATATGTTGTCATTAATTTGAAAGGCTTATGGAATGATAAAATTTCATAGCATAAGTTAAACTAAGAAGGAATGACATAAGACTGGTATCTCATTGAATCCATTGAAATCCTCATTGTCAATGTGTCATGAAAATAATCCAGGTGTGATTTGTTGATGTATGAAATGATAAACAAGGTCATTCCAACCTTAAAGGATCAGATTTATGAAAAAATTGCAGTGGATTCACAAAGACAAACAAATATACCAAAGATCAGAGAAAATGGATGCAAAAGTTTTGAGATAAGAGACAAATGGTTGTAGGTGACAATGGATTTTTTTATCCCAAACTACAAATCTATTTTGGCTGAAATTTTTTATGCTTGTTCCATTCAATATAGTACATGTCCACACAAAAAATAAGAGTAAATGGATGCACATATATTGAGATAAAGTAAAATTGGTTGTAGGTTACAGTGGCCAATTTCTCGAAATCTATGCAAACGAATGACGTGAAATTTATGGAGGTTGTTCATCTCGGTACAATTCTTATTATCTATAAATTTCATGTGATTTGGATGAATGGTTTTCAAGATATGTCCATTTAAAGTATTTTACAAATTCACTACTTAAAAATTAGTCAATCTATTGCTCAAGGAACTGTGAATTGGTTCAATTAAACAAAAAGTGATATTTTTTATGTATTAACACACTCTACAATGATACCAATTATTTGGTATCAAAGCATATTCCTTCAAAAAAATAGTCTAATCAACTCAAAGGAATATCCCAAAAAATACACGTGGATCAAAATTATGGAGAAAATTACTCCCTGCTTAAGAGGAAATTTAACTCCAATTTCTATTAAAATGAGTAAACGCTTTCTCAAAAGTGGACTGATATATCCACCTTACTTGCAAAGGTAAGCTTCCTCTTATGTCAACGAGGTATATGAGATGAGATTCTACCTACAATTCCTTGTCTTGGTGTCTACAATATGTCTTCTAAGAATGGAGGCTAGAAGTCTATAGAATGGTATCTTATTGATGCACGACTTGTACTTCGTCTAAATGTGATGGATCATATATATTAAAGAAATGGAATTTTTCCTCAAGTTACATTGTTGGCCATCTTTGAGGATTTTTCTACAATTTATGGAAATGGAATTTTTCCTCAATTTATTCTCAACTTGAGGCTTTTTCTACACTTTCCACCGTACATCTTTGATGACGAGTGTATGCTGCAAACAAACTAATCTTCTTCATACACAGTCTTGAAATTGATGGTGGTTGAATATTCTGGTTTTAAGGTCTTATACAGAAACACACAGCCCCAAGTGTGATCCTTTAACATGCACTCTCAAGTGACACAAGTAGTGGGTTAAGAAACAATGATGTGAAAGCAAGTAAGATTATGAATGCATGAAGGAAACAAAGGAGCAACAATAGGGAAATATACACTAGAATACATCCACAGTTTTTGCAGTAGTATATTTATGTCCATACATCGAAACTACAACATATTATTTTGAATATCTTTAATGAAGTATCTAGCTGTGATTTTGGGTTAATTTTTTAGGCAACGCTTGAAGGATCTGAAGGTTACAGTGAATATCATCAAGGGGATAGAAGCGAGCTACAACCTAATGTTCTTTTTATATTCTAAACTTTTAGTGTTTAAGGTAGATAAATGATGAGATAAAATTAATGTGTACACATAATGCATTTGAAGTTTGAATAGTGAACTACAACTGACCAGTAAAGACAATGACAACAGAATGAGAAAATCTCTCCAGAAAGCCATAAGGAAGCTGATTCGACTAACAAAAGGAAGATGTTAGGAAAATTTTAACATAGAGTTGTAACAATGACAGGATTTGACTAAAAAAACAATTAAAACCATTCATTTTTTCATTATTCACAGTATCACCCCTCTGTTAAAAATATGGGTAGCAGATTAATGACAGGTACATATTGAAGGAGCAATTCGTAACTGGCCAAAAATTAGTCAAGAGTTAAAATGGATACAGCTGAGCATGGTTATGGATGTAGATATTTTTTTGACTGTGGGAAATCATGTTAGTCTCCATATAACTTGTAAGGACGCACACTTCCTCTCTCGTGCCATTAATAGTCAAAGTACTTTGCCAGTTTGATGAGGGGATTGTACAGAAAACAGAAACCATGTAGGTTCCATTTCCTATTTATGTGCATACCAATGCAACAAAGATACATACCAAATAATTTGTCGATAAAACCTAGAAACAAGTTTCGATCGGAAATATGTTTTTTTTTTCAAAATACTAGAGCTACAAAGGAATGAAACCACTAGGAAGTCCTTCTTAATGGTTTGCATTACTGATCATACCAGAATCAGTTCTAACTAGACTATATGGAGATTTGGGTAATAGAGAGAAAGTTAAGAACCATAAATTATATCTCATTTCTTTTGTTATTATTGCATGACCTTGAAAAAATAGGCAGAGCATCCACTAGAATTTAAAGCTTATAGACCCTATCAACTAAGAAAACGAGAATGCTCTAAATGGAGTTAATTCTAAAATAAACTATCCAAAGTCATCCTCCATTAGAACCATCCCTGTGACTTTGTTGAGATTATGGAAACCCTCTTAGTGTTGGATATTTATCTAAGCACTAAAATTAAGAGAAGTTGTTGAGGTGACAGTGGATCCACTTCTAAGAGTTGCTCTCAGCTCGCTATGTGTGATTAAATAGAACAAAAAATCACCAACTCATCAACTATGTTTTTAACATAAAATTTTGGATAAAAAGGACCGCAACAACTAATAGGATCATCTTTTTCTACTGTGTAGTACGATGATCTTGTTCTACTTTCATATCAACAAGTATCCTCCTTAGACAAACCAACTGGCAAGTTGGCATTAATTCTATACTTTAGTGGAGGTAAATGTTAATGCATGTTATTTTTTACTGAACCATAAAACTATAGATGTGCCAAGGATAAAAACATTATATGTGTGGGCTTCATGTAATCAACTAAACCAACCCAATCTAGTTCTGTATGCCTTATTAGGTAAAACTCCTCCCCTCTGCCACATATGATGCCAAATCCAAATTATCCTTTACATAACTCAAAACTCTCTAGGCCTCTCTTAAGCATATTTTAGTTTTGGTTTACAAAATAAGGTTTTATGATGTATGTACAACTTAGGTTTTATGCCGATCTAGTATGTATCTTCATGTCACAAGTTCTTCCTTGCATATGAATATGGAACCGTAGAAGGTAGTGTTGATTTGGAAATATGATTTTACAATGTTTCATCCCATCTTTAAGACAATATTGGAGAGTAATTTATGGTATAACATTAACATATTAATTTTCAACCCTAAGGCAATGATAACTAGAACAAAGTTGGGAGATGTAAATTA
The DNA here is from genome assembly GCA_001517045.1 of Pseudotsuga menziesii. Taxonomy (NCBI): domain Eukaryota; kingdom Viridiplantae; phylum Streptophyta; class Pinopsida; order Pinales; family Pinaceae; genus Pseudotsuga; species Pseudotsuga menziesii. Next base: position 339,932 of record LPNX010949028.1, on the reverse strand, counting down.
G
>LPNX010949028.1:319931-334931 GCA_001517045.1 Pseudotsuga menziesii | reverse complement strand
TTGTATTTACCATGGTAAATCCATTATAATGTTCAATAATAGTTCTATCAGCATCCTGTTGATTCAATTGTAACCTGTACCATTTGACAACGAATAGAACTACCTTGAACGATTTAAAGTCACACTGTAGAATATCTTCCAAATACCCATAGTATTGATTTTCTTAGAGTTTTGCATGTCTGTTACTTCTAGATGAAACATTGGTCACTTCAAAGACTGCAAATATCCCACAATATGATGTTTTCTTTGTTTCATCCATATTTTTTTACCTACAACAGGCAATACACGAAAATATTACATAACGGTTCAATATTTATGATTAACTACATGTTTATGCAACCATACATGGAAAATAACAACATGTGCATCAGAATGTAATTTGCAAAATAACATATTTAGAGTGATTGGTTAATATGCTTTCCTGCTTATCTTTTAAACCATATGCTAAATCGATTTCACTTTCTGTAAGATTTATGTCTCCATTGTGATGCGCTTCTTTTACTATTGAAGTTACACATTCCCATGATATTCCATGACCCGATTGTTCGCATCGATCAATCCATAACTTCATCAAATCAATATTTTTTGCGATGTATAAATGAATTGCATCCCACTCTTGACCAACTACATGATGACAATAACATTAAAATTCAAGACATATGTAAATTTTCTGCACAAAGTATATGCTCTTAATTGACGCAATAAATTGATTATGCAAGTAGAATATGTACGATATAATTTACATCCACTAGCTAATAATTACCTTTCACCTTCCTCGGTCTACCTTTCCCCTTCAGGTACTCCCCTTGAAAATAGTTATTGGATTCTAGATCACAAATGTGATGTAAATTGAGATTTGACGCTAACTTAGGAAGATATTCACTAATATACAACATATTTTGGTATACCATATATCCTTCCATCATAGAGCCCTGAGAACATGTTCTTTGTCTCACCAAACCATTCATAAATTTCAGGTGCCTCTCAACCATCCACATGGACCTTGAGTTCACAAGTCCACACAATTCAATCTCCTCAACTTGGTGTATGAGGTAGTGTTCGTGTGCATTGAAAAATGCTGAAGGTAGATGCTTCTGCATTTCACACATGATATGAGGAATTTCTCTCTTCCAATACTTTATATCTTCTTTATGGATTTATTTATATGTCAACCATGTACAAGAGACAAAAACCAATAATGATAATTAACAAAAAAACATTAAAATACATAACATGAATTAGTGTACAAAAAACAAATATAAATTATATGAAGAATTAAAGAAACACTAAGCACAAGAAACTAATCGCTAGTTACCTTATGTATTTCCCAAGATTATATATAAATTGTTTGACATTGTTGTCAAAGTTTTCCATGAGAGAGAGAGGTAGAACATATTGTATCAATATACAAACCACGTCATTTTTTAAACTGAGAGTATACAAACAAGAAAACAAATTTATGCAATAGAATGAAAAATAAATATATGGACATAACAATAATAATTACCTTGATGATGAAATTCCAATCATGTGTTTTGAACCTCGAAAAATCACCTTTTTTTGTTATGATATTCTTCAAGTTTGCACAAAATCCAGTGGGAAATTTAATTTTCTACATTACTTCTTTAACAAAATTACTTTGCTGCTTCGTAAACATCCATGGAATTGAGTTTATATTAATTTGGTCTCCGTTGCTATGAAATTGAATGATGTCTTTCATTGCATGGTTTCCTTCTTGAATGTCTTTGCAAACTTTCACATTTTTATCTTTCTCTCTCCTTAGCTCTAGTAGTCTCCATAATGTTTCAATCACATTCTTTCCAATATGCATTGTATCAAAGAGATGAGAAATTTGTAGGTGCTCATAGTAGGGCAACCTACTGAATTGTATAGGATAACTTTTCATTCCTCGTCAAATCCCATTAATGGATTCATGATCATGAAGGACATCATGAATATTAGTTTATAAATAAATTATGGCCACTACAGTAAACAACTCACAATCAAAATTAAAATACATACCAATTCATATATGATGATCCATACGTACCAGCTTGATGATTTCTATTGTATTGCATCTTCCAAAGGTGAGGTGTCATTCTCTGTGGTTTTAATGTAGTCTCTTGCTTCCCATTGAAAATATTTTTTCGGTTGTTTTATACTTGTGATTTTTAGAGAGAAAATGACTATACTCATCAAACACCTCCTTTCTTAATCTTTTTGAGCGACGCAATTTGATGTTAGGACCACAAAATGGATGTTGGCTATCTGGGTAGACCCGGGTTTACTAATATACATATACCAACAATACCCAAACTCATTGGCCCTTTCAGCAACAGACCGCAAAACGGCCTGAAGTCTCACCCAAAGTGATCTTATGGGTTGGCCAAAGAATCAGGTGTCCTCAACTAGGTTCTGTAGCATCCTATGGTCTCGTTGTTTAACTTAGCCAATGAGATCTCTCTGTAGTGCATGGTTCTCTCTTGCTTGCGGGTTCTGATAGGGGAAGGACTCCTATCGCATCGCAACGACTTGGATGATGCGCAACTCTCCCTTCCGCTTAACCCGCGCTCGGCGATATCTCACACCGCAGCTCCTCTGATGGTGCGATATCACCTACTGTCAACGCGATATCTTCTATAGTACAACCCACTGCGACCCTCGTGGTCCAAAGGCTATCTCACTGGGTGAAAAGACTTGGCTAACGGACAACAAGATAGTAAACACTCTGACTTGAAATTCCACAGTTCAACACACTCTACCTCAACTATACTTGACTTGCCGAATAAGTATACTAGAAACACTTTAATAGAATGACCTATTACTGTATGAAAAAAGCACTGATAAACTCATATGAAGACGCTCGGTGCATGTAAATCTACCTTTAACCTTCAATAATGCTGTAACTGAATGAGGACATACAGAGATTTACTAACTACGATACAACATTCATTTAACAGATAACATATATCAACTAAGTAAAGCACAATCACATGAAATAATCACATAACACACTGGTTTTACGTGGTTCACTTCCAGGGTAGAAGCTACATCCACAGAACTGTGTTTATTATATCTTGAGAGAGTACACAGTTCTGCTGCAACCTATTGTGCAGCTAGAGATCTTCTGGGTAACTCCGCACTCACTACCGGGAGCCCTTCTCTCCTAGATCTCTTCTCTTTCTCTATATTGCCTTCTTACAATATTCTCTCTCTCTCTCTCTCTGTCAATCCCTATGGATTGTTACATACATACTCCTGGAATCGGCTACTGGTTACAGTAAGGTAACTATGGACTAAATAGCGAAACCAGAGCTTGACTCTATTACAATAAAAAATAACTGTGAGCTAACAGACTACTGGACTCTCAGGCTAGCTAACTGTCTGAATAGCTACAGTTTATCTGACTAGATAACCTTTTACAATACAATTTTCATCCCTTTATAGGTGGCCTGAAGGTCTCACCTTTACAACACTGTGGGCCTGTCCCAACAGTAACCCAAAAACCCTAACTGTGACAGTTGGTCTATCTGTACTCGAATCACCACTTTCCGTCACACCACAGCTCTCTGCAGTTTTCCATGCTTCTCGACGCTGATCGTGGGTACTGGGTGCCGCTTCCTTTTCTGTCCTTCATCTTCAATACCTTGGCCTCATTGCCCCTTTTCCTTTATGAGGGTAGCTGAGCCCTCTTGTCTTCCGCTGCTTCCCTGAATGCAGTGGGTGAGCTCTCTCTTCTCGGCCGCTGCCTTTAGTGCAGTGGGTGAGCTCTCTCTTCTTGGCCGCTCAGGTACTGTCATCTTCTTTGAATTCTCTGTCCCGATAGTCATAGTTTTCAGCTCTGATCTATAGCTAGAAACATGCTACAACGTCATATCCTTTCCTTATCTCTTATATCTTCGCCAAAACTGTCTATCCACCAAAATGGCAGCTTCTCCTATAGCTGCGGGACCCTACTCCAATAGTCCCCTAACACTTACTTGTGGCTCATCCTTGAGCCACTAACAATGGGCTTCTTTTGCCATACTTTCTCCTTGGCTTCCTGCGAATTCTTTGTAAGTTTCTGCCAAAGTCCTGTGACTTCTTTCTCCATAGTTTCTGTAACTTAGTTCGTTGGTCTCTCTTATCTTTCCCGTAGATGAACAAATCCCTTAAGGATCTTTAATATTTTGAGAAGCCTTCCACAGATATCCTTTCCTCTTTACCTGGGTTAGAACTTTTATCACAAGGAAAATCTGTATCTTCCCTCCTTCTCAAACATTTCATTCAGTCTGGAGCCTTCTTATGCGAAAGGTATACAAACCAGGAATTCCATTATGAGAACAAGCCTTTGTCTGCATCTTGAAGTTCTACTTGTTCGGTTTGTTTTCCCTTTCACTTTTCTTCTCAACAACTCGCTCCAGGTATTCACGCTGCTTGGGTTCTTCATATTTTCATTCTTGACCTTTGGAACCTCTTGTTCTTCTCTTAGCTGATGAGATAGGTCATGTTCCTTCTCCCATTTCCTTCTTGTTCTCATTTTTAATTTTTTCTAGGCTGGAGATTTCTTCTCATCATTCTTCTGCTCTGTTTTCTTATCTTCAGTGATCGGCTCGTCTTTCTGCTTCTCTGCAGCTAAGACTTTGATGACATATTCTACATCTTGCGCTTGACTCTTCATCCTTGGCAGCTGTCTGACCTGTGATGAACTTGATTTCATACCCTTGGGTGGTGTTGTCATAGCGGACATAAGGCCTCCACACTCAAAATGTCTTCTAAAGGTTCCTCCTCAGACAAAACCCACTCGGTGCAATACTCTAGATTGGCAATGGCTGCGAAATAGGAAAATCACAACACTCTGTAATGAAATTAGCTCTGCACAGGGAGAACTTAACAAATTACTCTATAGCTCTCAGATCTTGCAAAAGTAACCGTCCTAAATGAATGATCTATGCTTTTATACTGAAGGTTATAATCCCGGACGCAACAGTCATCTAGGCTGAACCCGTCGGTGGTATTAATTGCATGGATGAGACCATACCCGTCGTTTCAATCCTCATTAAATGTTGAAATCTGATCAAATTTCCCTCGAAACCTGTGTGCAGGCACCGGTCTCGTCAAAGATTTACTAGATCTGGAAAATTTATGATGCTGTTGCCAAATATACGGTAAGGTATACCAGTCATTTCTTCATTAACTGCCTCTCATAAGGTGAATTGACTGGACCTCTGTCCATTTTCAAAACTGTTTACGTGGCACGGGGAAGCATCGCCTTACCGCGATGTCACACTGCATCACCTGTGCAAAAAAAACTTAACAGTTTTTTTTTCTTCGGAAAAAATCTCCTCATGCGAATGCTTTTTACCTGCCGGTGTAGACTAACTACCGGTACAATGCCTCCTTTCAACTACACTGGACATCTGCGCTCTCATATCTATCTGAGTTAAGGCTGGGATATGGAGTGGCTAGCACTGTAAATCTTAAGCCTACTGCCATTAATGAAAGTGGGAAGAAGCTCCCTGTTCAGTTTGCTGAGCTGAACGACACCTCCATCTGTAACTTGCGGAATCTGGTATGGCCCCCACCAATGCGTCTTCAATTTTCCTGGAAACTTCAGAAACTTACTGTCATAGAGGAGGACTAGGTCTCCTATCTGAAAAATCTTGTTCTTTACATGCCTGTCATGCCAAGCTTTCTCTTGTGCCTTCTGCACTTTCTGATGGAATCCTACGATAAACCTGTCTTCCTCTAAGGAAAGCAGTTGCACTAGCCTTTCATTCGTCATATCTGTGTCTATCATCCTGGTGATCTGAGCAATTCTTAGACTGGGCATAATATACTCCATAGGCATAACAGCCTCTTGTCCATACACCAAGCTAAAAGGTGTATGCCCTGTAAGTTTCTTGCATGTGGTCCTGTAAGCCCATAACACAGCATTAACCCTGAGGTCCCAATCGTTTTTGTGGCTGTTACAGATCTTAGTAAGAGCATTTTCTAGAATCTTGTTAAAGGCCTCCACCATACCATTAGCTTGTGGGTGGTAGGGAGTGCTCTTATGGTGCTGTATCTGGAATTTCTCTGTCAAGGCCTCAATAGTGTGGTTCAAGAAATGGGTGCCTTGATCGCTCATCAAAATTATTGGACAACCAAATCTACTGATGATGTTCTCAAAGTGGAACTGTGTAGTTGTAGCAGCATCACAATTCCTTACTACTTTAGCCTCCGCCCATCTGGTGAGGTACTTTGTTTCGGTGATGATGTATCTCGCACCGGTTCATTTTCCTAGTGGGTTGATAGGACCCACAAAGTCTATAGCCCACTTGTCAAATGCCCGCAGTGTAATCTGCGGTCACAGCGGCATTTTATCTCTCCGTGAAGGTTTTCTTACCCTCTGGCAGATATCACAGCATCTACAAAATTCCTTAGTATCCTTATGCAAAGTAGGCCACCATAATCCCGCGGTCAGTATTTTCTGCGCAGTCGGCTTTCCTGTGAAATGACCTCCTACGGTACCAGAATGTGCTTCTTTGATAATGGCCTCTTTCTCATGCAGCATGATGCATCTGCATAGGACTTCGTCTGGACCTAACTTATATAATTGTCCTGCAATCAAAGTGAAGTTTGCTACTTTAACAGCTAGCTGTTGCTTTTGCTACTTGGTAAACTCCACAGGTGCCCATCCTGTAGTGAGAAAGTGAATAATATCAGCATAGTACTCGTTACTTGGCAAGTTGTCTTCTAGGCTACTTGGCTCTTCTCCTGAGTCTATCCTCGACAGATGATCTGGTCCAACATTTAATCTCCCTGGTTTGACAATAATTTCAAAATCATACTACTGAAATAGGAGTAACCATCTGTAGATTCATCCCCCTAACACTGGCTTATTGACCAAGTACTTTAAAGCGGAGTGGTCAGTAAACATCTTGAACGAGGAACCTAACAGGTAGTACCTGAATTTCTGTAGAGCATACACCATGGCTAATCCTTCTCTTTCCGTAGTGGTGTAGTTATTTTCTGTGGTGGATAGTTTTCTTCTTGAGTATGCGATAGGGTGATCGATACCTCCTTCTCATGGCTGTGTTAAGACAATCCCCAGTGCGATGCCAGATGCATCCACATGTACATGAAATGGCTTGGTCCAGTCTAGGAATACTAAGATGGGTGCTGTAACCATCTTCTCTTTAGGGGTGTCTAGACTTGTCTGGCATTCCTCATTCCATAGGAATTTTACATCTTTCTTTAACAAGTTTTCCATAGGTGCTGTGATATTTGCATAACCTTTGATAAATTTTCTATAGTACCCGGTATGACCGAGCACTATCCTCAACTGCTTGACTGAGTTGGGTGCTGGAATATTTATGATGATGGAAATCTTTGCAGGATCTACCATCAAGCCTTGTCCACAGACAATGTGACCCAACAAAATACCAAATGGCGCACAGAATATGCATTTCTTTAAGTTTAGATAAATCTAGTATTGCACCATTCATCCTCTGGAATGTCTGACCAATTCTGTTCACAAGTCTGAATGTGTGAATTGGGGTCACTTTCTCCTGTATATTTCTTCTGTAGACACTCTTTATCATTGGAAAACCTGATCGCCGTCAATCTCTTGAAGTCGTCCCATGACGCGATATGTTGCTTGTGTGCATGCCACCATATTGCAGGTGTGGCTCTTATTGCAAGGTCAATCGCTGACATCCTCTGCTCTTGAGGAATTTCTTGTTCAAACTGGTATAAAAAGTCATTGACATCCGCTAAGCCATCAAATGACGAAATATCCTTAAGTTCTGCTCCGATCCATCGCAGTGATTTAGTTAGATGTGCACATCTGTGAGCTAAGACTTCATAAAGTCTGTTCTGCCAGTTCTCTAGACCAACATCTGAATCCGATGCGCATGAGCTGTCGCATCGCCAACTGATATTTCCTTCTACAGTTGGGTTGATGTAGTCTCTCTAATTGGTGGTCATCTGATAAAGGCTTTCCATATTATGTGCCTCATCCTCTGCTTGGATAGGTTCAATATATCTAGGACCCTGAAAAGGATCCAACAGTGCAATGACCCAGATTTGTGTATCCTCAAAGGTCATTTGTCTTTTCTTTAATTCGATAACAACCATGTTATCGATTGCCCAATCAATACCTAGTAGAGCTGGATACGGTCTACTATCGCCAATGATTTCTATAACCTCAAAGTCTGCAAAACTGTGAACTCCATCAATGGCAACTGGCACTTGTGGTAATCGACCCAGTGGTGATACCCTCTATTGATTGGCTAGTTGCAGATTGATAGGTGATCTAGTTAACTTGGGGCTACCCATCTGTTCCCATGTCTTCTTAGTCAAAACATTTACCTCTGATCCTAAGTCTAGGATTACCTCATCCATTTCAAATTATCCAACTTGTGCTGTGAGCCGCATCTCTCTTCCTGTTCTTGTATGGCCCTTAATATTATGAACAGCATGCTGCACAATGCTCATGGAAGAATATGGCGGATACTAATCTATGATGCACTGAAGCTCTCTGATAGATTTCTCATTTCATACGAGTTTCAAGCAACTCTATAGGAAGGATTGTACACTTCCTTTCGACTCATCCTCATCGCATCTTCCTGATGTGGTAGCCTGCGATGTCCCCACAGGACTAAGGCCACAAGGTGTTTGCTGTGGTACACCCCTAAACGGCTGTACCTGGGGTCTTGATTGTATAGGTTCATTAAAGAAAGTTTTAGCTTCCTGAAATGTTTCTTTATTCTTCTGCAGGTCGAGTGGTGTTTATTTATTAGTAGCTTTGTGCACCCACTCCGTTCCTATGTTCTTTTCAGTCTCCTGCGATGTCCCACTAGTGGAAGCACCGCTGCAAGTCACAATGTTGACTCTTGGTTCTGGCTCTTTCTACTCAGCAGCGATAAGATGAATGTTCTGGTGTGCTGCTGGCTTAGGTTCCCTGATCTTGGCTATCAAGGTAGGACATTATTCTATAGTCTGATCGTAAGATTTGCAATAATTACATGTCGTAGTAGGGCTCTGATAGTCCCTAACATAATGTCCTACAACTCCACAGTTGTAACAAGTAATCGGTCCACGACCATGGCCAAAGCCTTCACCACGGCTAAAGCCTCCTCCACGGCTTATAGGAGCCGGTTCATGCTATGGTCCTGCTGCTGGACCCGGTGTCTCTGATTGGACTCTATACAAGTCATGTTTTCTATCAAGCATGAGATCGTAGGCTCTGCAGGTATGGTCATCATGTCCTACTGACTTACAGAAGGTACAGTATAATTTCTTAGGTGTCTATACATACTTCTGAAGTAAAGGGCATTGCTGAGGTAGATGTCCTCTTATTCTGCATAGTTCACACCATGGCCCTTGAGTTTGTGCTAAGGGGTTAGGAGCCCCACTTTCTAAGTATTCAACAAATACTTTACAATTATCTTTAGTATGGCCTTGTGCTTTACACTTGATACACCATATGTCTTGTGCAATCTCTTTTCCTTTTCTAATCTCATGCATCTGTAATGTGAGATTTGCTAACTGGTTTTACAGGTTTGTCATACCTGTACTGGTCTCAGCGAGAGGTGATGCCTCCAGTTTCATTGCCATCTCCAATGCTTCATCCTGCGTATGGAGTCTCTACTGCATCAGTGGATGTCTAATATCCGGGAGCAGTGCTGCGATGAACCATTCCTTATGCTGCTCCGACGCAAACTCAAAGCTAACTTGGTCTATGAGAGCTTTGAATTTCTGATCAAAGTCCCATACTGACTCTGTAGGTAACTATTTAATGTCTTTGAGCTCTATGATACACTGTGATTCAGACTTGGGATTCTTAAATTATTTAATCATGGCAGTCCGGACCTGTATAAGTGTTCTGGGTATCGCTGAGGTATACTTCATATACCATGTTAAGGCTCATTCCCTAAGTGTGGTGACCAACTGTACAAGTTTAATATTATCATCGTGGATTCCTTTAATGGTCCACCTGGCTTCACATAGAAACCAGTGCTGCTTTGGGTCTTCTGCCCTTGTACCCTTAAAGGTAGGTAAATTCATGTCATCCCCCATTCTATTTCTACGTGGTGGATGCTGATTTGTTGTGTTACTACCACTTGGCGGTGTAGATGTAGGTGATGTAGCGGTAGTATGTGCTGTGGGTGAACTACTAGATGGAGTTACTATGGGATTTTTCTGAGTCCCGGTTGTTTTCTTTGGGGTATAAGGGTGGTAAGGGATACCCCCTTCTGTTCTTTCTGTATTACTATGACTCTACTGTCTAGTATTATCTGAACTATTTTCAAATATGGAAGAGCTGAAATCTACTTTATATTTCTTGCCACTACATGTATATCCAATATCATCAAAATTAGTCTTAAACTCTTGTGACATCACACTTTCTTAGCTTACTGATCTGAAACTATATCCATTACTCCTTTTTCATATAATAACATCTTAATGGACAAGTTTAAAGATTTTAGGTACTTACCACGATATCCTTTGAAGAAGTACCGCTCAACCTCACTGAAGCTTTTTGTCTGTTCAACTGCAAACTCTGTAACAAATCCTTCTAGCACACTCGCAAGCCAGAATTTGACTACTCTTGTAATGGGATTGTCTATGCTCTTCACAGTGTGAATCAGATCCGGTGTCCACATGATGTTTCTTTTCTTTCTGAATATATTCTGATCAGTCAGCTTTATTCGTACAAATCATTTCCATAGGTCACGAAAAATATCGTATGCAGGTCTGTGTAGATATGTTTTTGCAACCAGTCCTCTATACTCAGTCTAGGACTCTTATTCTCTTGTTTTGCAAACTCTTTCTCCTTAGACTCAAGCCACTGGTCGAGTTCATCTCTAGTAGGATGCCAACAGAACATTAGCTCTGTATGTGTTCAAAGCCGGCAATGGAACCATTTGTTGGCTATCTGGGTAGACCCGGGTTTACTAATATACATATACCAACAATACCCCTAGCTCACTGGCCCTTTCGGCAACATACCGCAAAACGGACTGAAGTCTCACCCGAAGTGATCTTATGGGTTGGACGAAGACTCAGGTGTCCTCAACCAGGTTCTGTAGCATCCTATGGTCTTGATGTTTAACTTAGCCAGCAATATCTCTCTGCGACGCGCGGTTCTCTCTTGCTCGCGGGTTCTAACAGGGGAAGGACTCCTATCGCATCGCAACGACTTGGACGATGCGTAACTCTCCCTTCCGCTTAACCCACGCTCGGTGACATATCACACCGCAGCTCCTCTGATGGTGCAATATCACCTACTGTCAACGCGATATCTTCTATAGTATGGCCCACTGCGACCCTCGCGGTCCAAAGGCTATCTCACTGGGTGAAAATACTTGGCTAACGGACAACAACATAGTAAACACTCTGACTTGAACTTCCACAGTTCAACACATTCTACCTCAACTATAATTAACTGGCCGAATAAGTATACTGGAAACACTTTAACAGAATGACCTATTACTGTATGAAACAAGCACTGATAAACTCATATGCAGACGCTCGTTGCATGTAAATCTACCTTTAACCTTCAATAATGCTGTAACTAAATGAGGACATACAGACATTTACTAATTGCGATACAACATTCATGTAACAGATAACAGATATCAACTAAGTAAAGCGCAATCACATGAAATAATCACATAACACACTGGTTTTACGTGGTTCACTTCCAGGGTAGAAGCTACGTCCACAGAACTGTGTTTATTATATCTTGAGAGAGTACACAGTTCTGCTACAACCTATTATGCAGCTAGAGATATTCTGGGTAACTCCGCACTCACTGCCGGGAGCCCTTCTCTCCTAGATCTCTTCTCTTTCTCTATATTTCCTTATTACAATATTCTCTCTCTCTCTCTCTCTCTCTCTCTGTCAATCCCTGCGGATTGTTACATACATACTCCTAGAATCCGCTACTGGTTACAGTAAGGTAACTATGGAATGAATAGCAGAACCAGAGCTCGACTCTATTACAATACAAAATAACTGTGAGCTAACAGACTACTGGACTCTCAGACTAGCTAAATGTCTGAATAGATACAGTTTATCCGACTAGATAACCTTTTACAATACAGTTTTCATCCCTTTATAGGTGGCCCGAAGGTCTCTCATTTACAACACTGTGGTCCTGTCCCAACAGTGACCCAAAAACCCTAACGGTGACAGTCGGTCTATCTATACTCAAACTGCCGCTTTCCGTCACACCACAACTCTTTGCAGTCTTCCATGCTTCCCGACACTGATCATGGGTACTGGGCACCGCTTCCTTTTCTGTCCTTTGTCTTCAATACCTTGGACTCATTGCCCCTTTTCCTTTATGAGGGTAGCTGAGCCCTCCTGTCTTCTACCACTTCCCTAAATGTAGTGGGTGAGCTCTCTCTTCTCGGCCGCTGCCTTTAGTGCAGTGGGTGAGCTCTCTCTTCTCGGCCGCTCAGGTACTGTTGTCTTCTTTGACTTCTCTGTCCTGATAGTCACAGTTTCCGGCACTGATCTGCAGCTAGAAACATGCTACGGCATCATATCCTTTCCGTATCTCTTATATCTTTGCCAAAACTGTCTATCCGCCAAAATGGCAGCTTCTCCTGTAGCTGCGGGACCCTACTCCAACACTGGACATGCAAATTTACCCTTTGTCTAAAGACCTACAATATATAGATATGGAATATCTATGTCAATTATAATTATATATTAACTATATTAACTAATTCATATAATTAAATGCAATTAAAGTGGAACGTAAAAATACAAACCACAAAATTGGGCTAACCCTAGGGCATCGTGTATTGTCCATACAACCATTGCATGTAATTGAAATTTTCTTTGTTGTATTGGTCTAGATACGTCATACATAGTGATTCCATTCCATAACTTCCGTAGCTATTCTATAAGAGGTTCTATATATGCATTCATATCTTTGACTTGGTACTTACCTAATTGATTTGAAGTACATATAAAATATATAATTATGAGAACCATTAAGATATATAAATCATGCACAAGAGTAAAATAAAAATGATATATATATGACATTAAGAAACATAATACGACAAATGAGATGCCACAACTACATTATAAATAAAACAGTTGTAGACACAAAATACTTGGAATAATCATTGACAACATTATGTGCTCCCTCTTTATTGACAACCAGGGAGGAATGTTAGTGTTGATAAAAAAAAATAGGCCACACCGTGTAAATGGATTTCATCTGTGCAAATGGATTAACACCATCTGTTTCCAAAGAAATCCTAAAATTATAGGGTTCTTCTTTAAAGTGATACCACTTTTCCTCCATATCTCTAAATGTAGAACCATCTGCAGGCATTCGAATTACATCATTGTAGTAGGGATTTAGCCCTTGCTACAGACAGGAACAAATCCCTTTTGTCTATAGGATGGAAGGGTAGGGTTCCTGTGAGGATGAAATAAAAAAGAAAGAAAACTAGGTTAGGGACAAGCTCCAAAACCCTGCATAAAATTGTTAGAAAACAAAAGAGCTGCAAGAAATCGAAGGAAACCTGCAACAAAGCATGAGTAATAAACCTGCAAGCAAAAAAATGTTAGAAAAACTATAATAAAAATGACAAAAACAAATATTATACCTTCTCTGGGTGGAAATGGGCCACCATGCCCTAGATTTGGGAACACCTCTCAAATGGAATGGGAGCTTTGGCTCAATGGATGAATGGAGGAGAGGGAGGGTGAATGACTTGAGAGGAAAAGGGTCTCAAGGTACTCACACAAGAAACATAACGATAGGGAGATGAGAAGTGTTTTGAGAGTGACCCCCACCCCTCTATTTATACTTTTTTCTTTGAGATTTTGTGGTTTTAAGCCCCTGGTTAGGGATTTAGCCCTGTTTTTGGGATTTAAGCCCCTTTCGCACAATTCTTAGCTCCTTTGGGGGTTTTAAGCTACTTTGAGGGGTTTTATCCCCCTTTTGGAGGCTTTAGCCCCTATGAGAGCTATTTTGGCTCATTTTAGGGGTTTTTAAGCCCTTTTCATGTTTTTGAGCCTTTCTGAGGGTGTGGGGGTCCAATGGGGGTAGTGTAATGGATGTCTTTTGGTGGTGTAGGTCATGTAGAGATCATTGGGGGATTTTTTAGGTAAACAGATTGCCCCCTGATGTGTGAGGGTAGGAGCTCAGTGTATGGCCGATGGACATCATAGGATTTTCTGGGGAGAGGTGGTGCTTCCTGGGTTGGTGCATGGTGGCTTTTGGTTTTTGTATTAATATGGTTCCCATTAATGGGTGAGATACAAATAATGTGTGACATGTATATGGATGAGGTGGGCATCCCCATGCTCGTAACGATGTCAAAAGAATAATGTGATCTAAGCTCTATAATGCAAGAGTCGATCATGTACAACTGATGATACATAGTGGTTTCCTAAAGGAGAGGATGAATACAATACTAATCTAAAGAACTACTACATTGGACCCATGGCATTCTCATGGAATGCTATATCTTCTATTAGGTATAACTCCCGATTCTATTCATTACATAGCCAAAAGCATTTATTTATACATTTCATAGGACGGTTGTGTTTCACCTTCCGCCGAGCCTTTTCAGCTTCCTGACTATTCAGTTTTCTTTATTTATTTACAATAATCCATAACGAATTATATTCTAACAATCCCCCTCTTAATCCGAAGGGGTGTTCGTAAGTCCAAGCATGTTTCTGAATCTTTCAAACTTTTCTCGTCCAAGCGCTTTGGTGAAGATGTCTGCAATTTGATCATTTGTGGAACAATGTCGAAGATGGACTTTCTTGGCCTCTACATGATGTCGAATCAAATGATACTTTGTGTTGATGTGTTTGGTTCGATCATGGAATCTAGGATTCTTAGCCAGCTTGATTGTAGAAGTATTGTCGACCAATAATGGAGTGGAGTTCTCTTGTTTTTCTTGCAAATCTTCAAGTATCTTCCTGAGCCATACTATTTCTTTCGTTGCTTCAACTGCAGCCACATATTCTTCTTCTGTTGTTGAATTTGCC
>LPNX010949028.1:205543-319629 GCA_001517045.1 Pseudotsuga menziesii | reverse complement strand
GTTCTTTTCCTTTCACAACAAAGCCTTCTAGCTGAGACATGAATACATTCTCTTTCAAGTCTCCATTCAAGAAAGCAGTCTTCACATCCATTTGATGAAATTTCCACCCTTTCTGAGTAGCTAAAGAGAGTAAAGTACATATGGTAGCCCATTTTGCTGTAGGAGAAAATGTTTCTTCATAGTCAATTCCTTCCTTTTGTGCATAGCCTTTTGCTACAAGCCTCGCTTTGTGCTTGTCAAGTGATCCATCTGATTTGTATTTGTTCTTGTACACCCACTTGCAGCCAGTTGGTTTGGTTCCAACTGGAGGGTCAACCAGCTTCCAAGTTCCATTCTTCATGAGTGCATCATACTCATTCTGCATAGCTTCTTTCCACTCAGCTCGAGTAGAAGCTTATTTAAAGGAATTTGGTTCAAAGTTAGCAGATAAATTAAATTCACAATCAAATGATACATCCATGTCATCACCTAAATTATCTGCTTCTTCTCCATCTCTTTTCGAACTTCTCGTTCCCGTCTTTCCAACTTCATCTGGATGGACACTTTCAAGTGTCTTTGTGTCCCATTTAGGAATCTTCCGTGATGGTCCTGGTTGATGCTTCATCATTGATTGAGAGTCTTTCAATTCTCTCAATCACATCATCCAGTTGAACCTCTTGTTCAAGTGAAGTAGCAGGAAATTCTTCATGCAGGGGAGTTGGTACTTCATATGGAAATTCCAAAGGTTGATCCAAAATAGGAATCCCCCCTTCAAGGTTTGGAATTTCATATTCATTTTTAGAATATGTCTTTGGATGAGGATAATTTTCCAAATGATCAAGCTATCTCTCAATGGACTGGTCATTTTTATTAGTTTCAAGAAAAATGACATCTCTGGAAATAACAAATTTCTTGTTTACCTCATCATACAAACGGTATGCCTTGGAGTATTCTTCGTACCCCAGGAAAATGTATTTTCTGCTTCGAGCACCAAGCTTGTTTCTTTGCTCCTTTGGAATCAAGGCATAACAAGCAGAACCAAAAAATCTGAGATGCCTGACTGAAGGGAGATGGCCAAACCACATTTCATGTGGAGTCTTGTTATCAAGAGCATTTGAGGGACTTCTAATTCTCAAATAGGCAGCACATTTTACTGCATCACCCCAAAACATTAGTTTTACATTTTTGAAAAACATCATTGAGCGAACCATATTCATTATGGTTCTATTCATTCTTTCTGCTACACCGTTTTGTTGAGGATTGTAGGGAACGATAGTCTGATGTGAAATTCCATGTTGGCAAAGATAATTTTTAAAAGCATTTGAAGTGTATTCTTTCCCATTATTAGTACGAAGTGTACCAATTTTTGATTGTGCTTGTTTTTCTATCAATGTATGAAAGTCTTTGAATGTTTGAAATGCTTTTGATTTTGTCTTTAAACAGTAAATCCATCACATTCTTGAGTAGTCATCAATAAATGTCATAAAATACTTATTCCCATTTGCTGAAGGAGTTGGCATTGGGCCACATAAATCAAAATGTACTAGTTCTAATTTCCTACTTGCTCTGAAATTAGATTCATGGAATGGCAGCTTACTATGTTTCCCTAATATACATGCATCACATTTGTTCTTCTCTTTGGGAATGGTTGGCAAACCAAATACACCATTGTTTCTCAACAAATGAAGACTGTTATAATTTAGATGACCAAATATTGCATGCCACAATGAACTAGATGACAAATTACCTTCTCCATGCTGAGAGAGGTAGGCATAGTTTTGAAATCTTGCGGATGAACCCTTGAGCTTCAGCAACTTTCCATCTTCGTATCCAGTCATGATGACTTGGTTGTTAGAGGAATTTCTTATTTCAACAATTCCATCAAACATGTGGATGGAATGGCCTCGCTGTCGAATCTCCACCAAGGACAGCAGGCTTCTCTGCAACTCTAGAATATAGAGAACATTCTTCAACAAGAAATCAGGGAATCCAGGCATCTTCAGTCGAATGGTGCCCATTCCCTTTGGTTTAATACTTGACTTATCTACAAAGTAAACTATGCCATCTATTGTTTCATTAAGTTCTTCAAAATAGTCTTTTCTAAATGTCATGTGTGATGTTGCACTAGTATCAAGCAGCCAACAATCTTTGTAAGATGAAAGTGAAGTCATTTCATTAATTCCAAGATTACAATGTGCAACAATACAAGAATCAGAAGATTTACTAGCATCTTGGTCATCTTTCTTCTGGTTATGCTTGTCTTTGATGGAGTCCCATGAAGCCCAACATTGATCCTGTGTGTGCCCAGTATTTCCACAACGCTTGCACTGCAAATCTGATCTTTTGTTTCTGCCCCCTCTGCCTCTGAAGTTTCTTCTTCCTCTGCCTCTCTTGCTGCTTTCTCCTTTGGGGGGATCATTGGAATAAGTGTCTTTGCCAGTGAGAGTGGCATCTCCAACAATATATGCAAAAGAGTGCATCTTCAATCTAGAACCTGCAACTTACAGAATGCTTGAAAGAAAAATATGGGATGCAGGATTAAGATCCTGCTGCTTTACAAGTTACAAAATGATTCTGCAGCCTACTACAAATAATTCTGCAGCTGCTTAGAATAAGTATCCAACACTATCTAAGTATCTCTAGAGTTTTATTACATTCAATATCCTTGTTTCTTATGAGATTTATGCTTTGTTCAACAACTATAATATCACTCTATTACAAAAAGTCTTGTAGCAGAATAGTGCAGGTTGTAGCAGTATACTGTACAATTTAATTACAGCAGCAATGATGGTGACACAGGTAGTCTCAACTCTCGAATACAGCTCTTTGCAAACTTCAAACAACAGTATACTTCACAATTTAATTACAGAAGCAATGATGATCTTATATCAAAACATCTCCAGGATTTAATGTAGCTTCATGCAGCTAAATACCCATGTTCATACTTAAAAGAAGGTACACATCAAGAGCACCTAGCTTCACTTGGATTCTTCATAGAAAAAAAAATTGCAGTCACCTTGGAGGTTGTAGCAGTCTTCTCCATTCATCATTCCTTACAAGATTTTAAGAATACATTTGGCATCACTCTATTACAAAAGATTATAATAATTTTGTTTGCAGTGTCGACATAATGATTGCACAGTAGCAATCTTCCAACTGCACAGGTAATCGTAGGCTTCTCTTACCACAATAGATATCTATGCAGATATAGAGCAGTCTCCAAAATGTATATTCCTCCACTCAAATGTGTGAATATTCACCTACGGTCTTTAGTCACCTGGATATAAAACTCTCCATGCAACAGTCACGGTTCCAATATAGCAATCACTCTTTCCACCACGCAGGCAGAGAAGCTCCTTCAACGCAGGCAGCTTTTATTTCAATGTAGGAAGCTCTACGCAATTCCTTCAGAGTAGGTTTACTCTACACGCAATGGTATCCAACGTGCTCACTCAGAGCAGTAGCTTTCCACAGTGCATCAGCATCCCAGCAGCCACACCAAGGGAGATCGCAGTCACTCCATGCACAGGAATTAGGTCAAAATTAGGGTTTATGAGTTTACCTCCACGCTGTATTTTGAAGGCGTGGATCTTCACACAGCTGACTGAGCATGTGAAACTTCACCTCCATGCACTTGAGAAAAAAACTTCATGTTCATCACTTTCATGTCGTTTACCTCCACGCTGTATTCATCTCCATGCACTAAGAACTTGAAATGCCCTTCGAATGATAGCACACACTTTAAACACTAGAACGGACGGGAAAAAACAAGGGATCTCACAGGCATGTAATGACACTCGAAATTGTATAGAAATTTGGCTCGTATCACATCAAATATTGCTATTGTTCCATCCAAAGTACTGCATGCAAGACGACTTCCATCTCGATTCCATGCAACAACAATACACAGCTACATTTTTCAAAAGCATAATGGAAACAATGGTTCAATACGTGTAGCAATGCACAATCTTAGATCAACTCTATCTCCAAAGCCTTATCAATGGAGATATCACAATATAACTCAACGATTGGTATCCGACAAAAACCGACGGTAACCGAGAACTAATCATGGCCGGCGCACCAGGGAGGATAGAGCTCAGAATGACAAGAGAATTGAGATTTGAGTGTATACAAAACTTTAAACCAGCTCAAAACGTAGCTCCAGATTTCAATTGCAAAGGGTCTCCATGATACGCAGTACCAGAATTTAAAAAAAAAAGGGATTCAGTACCATTTATCTCCTCAAAATACAGTCTACAATCTTCAACACAACAACAAGCAACCGACGACTCCACAAGGCTCAAACCATATACGAGGAGGAGATAGGGTTCGAGACACATTTCATTCACACACATAAACATAGCAAAGGCATTGCAATGAACGTAAGGGAATAATCAGTAGGCATGCCACTCACAGGAATTATCACATCATGTAGAGGATGGATGGGGCTGAGCGGAGCATTAGAGCATCTAGCGCATGCACCAATGCATGCAATCTGCAGACTGAGGAAAGGGCAGATGAATGAGCAGACTGGCAACAGGCAGGAGTTATGGCAATGCTCTAATACCACTTGTTAGGTATAACTCCCAATTCTATTCATTACATAGCCAAAATCATTTATTTATACATTTCATAGGATGGTTGTGTTTCACCTTCTGCCCGGCCTTTTCGGCTTCCTGACTATTCAGTTTTCTTTATTTATTTTCAATAATCCCTAACGGATTATATTCTAACATCTTCATTACTAATGGCCTACTGGATCTGGAATGGTACATAGTTGTAGGGACCCACTGATGAAGAGTTAGATTCTATGAGGTACAAATATGCTGCATCAATCATAAATCTATATAGAAGCACTGCTGGGGCTTCTAAACACTGTCTCCAACGCAACCCAAAAATCACAAGGGACATAAACTTGTTGGGGTCCATCAAATAGACTCATCAATATGTCAGAGTCCGGTGACATCTGGGGTCTTTGACCAAATACTGCACGGACCATTACTCTATATGAATATCAATGGTGTGATGATGTAGATGGAGTCGAGCACATGAGAAACAACCATCCCGAAAGGCACTAAGGACTCCTCTCAAGTGGTCCAAGGAGCTCATCAATGAGGTTAATGAAACTAGGATACAGGGACATCTGGGTCTATCCTATGAAATATATGTGTTGTCATCGACAGAGGGAGACGTGCAACTGATTAAGGCAATGGTGTTAGGCTTGACTAGAAGCACGAGGGAGATAACCGAAATATGTGAGACAATCTGAGGACTAACCCACTAAATGGGGGGGGGGGAGGGGAAGGAATTGAAT
This sequence comes from Pseudotsuga menziesii, assembly GCA_001517045.1. Classification (NCBI taxonomy): domain Eukaryota; kingdom Viridiplantae; phylum Streptophyta; class Pinopsida; order Pinales; family Pinaceae; genus Pseudotsuga; species Pseudotsuga menziesii. The sequence continues at coordinate 314,336 of LPNX010949028.1, read as the reverse complement.
AGGGGAAGAGGGAGTGTATTGGACTCAAACTTCCTTTTTTTAGAGTGTGACGGCAGGGTGGACCAGGTAGCAAATGAAGCTGACTCATGGGAAAGGGATCATAGCTATAATATTGGGAATGTAAATGCAGATGGGAAATACTTGGGGGAGGTAGACACTTTTGGTATTGATGGGATCCAAGGAAGACACATTGTAAAGTACTCTAAACAAAGGCAACCCAAAGTGGGAATGCTTCCAGACTATTATCTGTGGGGTGGTGTCTAAAGACACCATTGTGGTATGATCTTGTGGATTTTTGGTGAGCCCAAGAAAGTAAATGCTCGATGGTGCTTTAAATTTTAGAGATTCTGAAAGCATGAAGAAGACTCTAGTGGGGGATATTTTTCGTTGGTAGTCTCTTGTGCCCAAAAAAGGATAAAAGTATAGATATGAGAGCTCTCCCATCCTTTAGGGGATGGGATACTTCTTTAATATTGGTAGTCGAATCAGGCCATAAAATGTTAAACCTGTACTGATTGGACGATCATTCAAATACTTTTAAAAGCATGAACGAAACCAAGTTTGCCCGATGATATTTTCTTGATGAGAAGGCTGGAAAAGATCTTAACGACAACCCATGGTGATATTTTTCATAAAGTTCGGCCCCTCTGCCCGAGAAAGCATAAAAGGATGCAGGGGGGAACAGTGTTGGCTTGAATGTGCCAAGGTGGTCCTTTTCATTTGATGGTCTACATGGTCCGCAAAAGGAGATAAACAAGATGATGTAGATGCCCTTTCCTATTCTTTAATGAGTGGGAAAGGAAGCAGCTACGCTCAACAATATTTTCATTCTTTTAGAAGTCAGAAAAGAGCTTAAAGGAAACTTCAATATGGTCAACCGATCAAGTGAGCACTGAAGGTGCCCCTATGTCGGGACAATGGGCAGTGGTCCAAAGGTCATTTGTGTAGTATGGATGGAGCATGTGGATCTTGAACATACACAGGATAGATCGCGGTAGAGGCACATGAATCGGTGTGGAAGAGGCATGCAAATTAATGTGGCTCTTGGATAGAGGTCAGGAGAGCTGTGTGTGAGTTGTGGTGGAAGGACTTGACTACATGTGATGTGAGTGTAGGTCCAGAGGCAGTTATATTCCAAATGCATGCAAAATAAATGATCCATCCTTCGGGAGGTGGCCTGGAGACCCCCATAAGGTGTGGTGGATGGATAGATAGCTATATTCTAAAATAAAATGGCGTGCCTTTCAAGCGGTGTCCCGGGAACCTGCATGAGTGGTGGTAGGAAAGTGTGATGCAAGTACAGGTCCAAAGATACTTGTATCACAATGTGGTATGTAAGCTGAGGTAACTTCTGGGAAGTGGTCCCAAAAATTACTTGTTAAACATGAGACAATGGTCTCATAAAAAGAAAAAGGACAAAATTATGAAACCTGTGGTGTAGACGGAGTCCCAAATGGACTCTGTATGGTCTTGTTATGTGAAATGGAAGAAAATAGGTCAAATGGGGCCTATAAATGAGTGGGGATGAGGTGTCATTGTCACTGTTCACTGTAGAGTTGGAGAGGTGGGCCCTGAATTTATTTTTCTGATTTCTTCCATTTTGACCGGTGGTTTTGAGATCCGTGAATTGCAGGTAAGATTTTTTTCAAAATATATTATTTTCAATGGTTTACATTTTGTATTTGTTGACCTAGGGGTCCTCTATGAGGCTGTTTGGGACTCTACGAGCCAGGTCGCACCTTTCCAGGGTAAAAGAGCGACTGGGTCGCACTTGTTGTTATAGTTGATTTTACCACTCTAGGTGAATCACACTGATATGGCCTTTCCCCTGTCCCTCTGCAGAATCCTTAGACCCATTGGACCATTTTTTGTCCTTTGATGTTTCCTTGACCATCCCTAAAAACATGTGAAAAATGATACACGTGACTTTTAAACCCTTAATCACGTATCTATGCAGGTTTGACCTTTAAAACCGCGTACATCGGGATGTGTACAAAATCCAAATCCTTTTGGAGTTTTCCTTGACATGGATCCAACTCACTTGACTCCTGGCCTTCCCTATGCCTTGAGATCACTCGGATTCGACCTTTCATTACCCCTTTGAAAAGCTATATAAATAACTCTATGGTACATTGAAGGCATATGAGAGAATTGAGAGCAAAGAAGCTATAGTCCATTGCTGCTGGAACTTATGCTTGAGTTTGCATCCCTTTGTCCCTTGGAGCACTTTTGTGTTCTTCCCAAGCTTTCCTTTTTCTTGTGAGCTTGCTATCGAGAGATGGAGGATTGAGGTGGTGGAGGCCCAAGTGGGGGATTCAGTTTCTCCGATTAGCAGACGTACCGATAGAGGTTGTATCCATTGTAATCTATGATTTTTATTAATAGAAATATCTTTTCCTGTCCAATAATGTATGTTTGAATGAATACTTTATCCATGGGATGTTTTCAAATGCTTATACATTGTTGATTATATATGGTACAATAGATATAACACCAATATAAATAGTATGCTTGTATTGTTTACTTGTTGTTGAGGAAGTAATCTATCAATTCAAGCTAAAGTTGGAAATCCCAACGGGGATCTAATTCAACTATCCAGAATAAGGTACGAGGTTTGATCCTTTAGTGTTAGATGTTTAATTTATATTGCATATTGGAAAGGATTGATTTCTAGAGTCAAGCTATTTGTTGTGGTACCCCAAGCCATAGGAATTTCTCTCTGTAACACCTATGAATCTTTTTTGAGCAACCTAGTCGCTCTTTTTGGCCAAACAGGTGCGACTTGGTCCTTGAGTGGATTTTTTATTGAAAGTTGTGGCTGACAGCTGTATTTTACTTATGCTGGATGCCTGAAGCAAAGTGGCATGAGAGAGAATGCAAAGACCTCTGGGAGAAGGAATTCTGGGATGGGAATGTGCATGATGCACTGGCCCATTGTGGGTTACTAAAGTTCATGTGGATCCCCCTCATGAAGAGCTTGCGTCTATTGCTGCATACTTTGGTGAGATTTTGGGATATTGGGGAGGAGGCCTTCCTGATCCAAGGACAGTGTGTTGAGATCACGCTGTTGGATGTATACTTTTTTACTAGGCTCCCTATGTTAGGATTTGTTGGTGACTTGGCGCTAGTGCTGTCTCGTGGGGAGACACTTGAGGAGCTATGTGAGAGGCACTGTTACATGACTGCGTACGTGCATGGTTTGCACATTCTGATGTGTGACATTGAGGATGTGTGGAAATAAGATATTTCTACTAAGTTGTTGCACATCTTGGGCTCCACGAGGAGTCACAAGATATCTGGAGGGAAACTGTAGATAGTAGAGCGTGCCATGGGGGGCACTTATAACTATGGATGGGCCTAGATGTACCTTCTGGTTATTTAGCATCAGCTTAACAATGTGAGGGCATATAGGGGAGAATTTTGTTTTGGGTCCTTCTTATGTGATTTAGTTTTTGAGAAAGTACCTACTCTGCATCTACATCGGGCAGTACTAGATGGTGGTCTGCAGGAGCTGGGGATCCGCAGGTGGTGCTAGATGATGGTACGAGAGGGTGACGACAGAATGGGCCGCTTCTTCACTGAGGAGTTGCTTGAGCAGTGTCGGAAGCTACCAATGATTATTGAGGAGTACCATTATGTGTCTATGGACTATCGTGGGGACCCTAAGATACCCTAATCTCTTGGTCAGGCATGGGGACCAGCTGGTATGTATGTGTGATGTTTTTGTGTTCATCTTTATACATAGTGTAGTTGAGCTAGTTGATGATTATATGTATAGACTGATGGTGTCTTTATTTATGTATGCATATGTTGGTCCCCACCCACCACCTGGGTATCATAGGCAGGTGGTTTCTATTGTAGAGGTGGTGGTCCCTGCGGGAAACCCTCACAGGAAATGACAGGAGGTGGAGACTATTTTGCTGCACTTGGAGAAGCTAGACAAGGGGATCTCTGATGATGGCTGGCAGCATTTGGAAAATGAGTTGATCGTTTCCATTCATAGTGTGCCTCTGGAGTGGAAATCTATGATGAGGAGTATGGCCATAGCCTATGATTACTTTCGTGGGGCGATGCAAGCGGATCTTCCTGTAGAGGACGATAAGTCTTCTGAGGAATAAGATGATGATGATACTGATTCATATTATGAGGACGAGTCTATTGGTGAAGCCCACCAACAAAGATTCATTTACAGGGGTTCCCACTCTGTCGATGCCTTGTAGCAAAATCTCCCTCAGCACCGGCCTAGACAAGTTTTACCCTACCCACCAATGTTTGCGGAGCAAACAAGGTCACACCCAAGGCGATCAATGGAGGGTTGTTAGAACCAATTTTTCAATAGTGGGGAAGGAGGATATGGGGATCCGACGGAGGGATATCAGACTTTATTCGATCCTCATATAGTTTCAAAATATCGCAACATTATTCAAGGAACATCATAGTGCATCCAGCACAAATTACAACAACCTAAAACCAACAGATCGCATTGATATAGTAGGAAGAAACTGAATCACATTTATAACATGCCATTTTAACAAAACAGAGTTGCAGCATCACAACAGATCTTAACAATATACAAGAATTGAGCCATAATAATCGCATCATATATTAATCTTGTGCAAATACACCACATTATATAATCCTTGTCCAAAACCAGAGACTACATACATCAGAAAGAAGCCCAGATAAAATCATAATCAAGACAGAAAAATCTCCATAAAACAGATCACGCTAGATCTTATCCCTTACCATCGCACATGCAATACAATTGTTCACAACTACTCACCTATGACTCCTCCCTCAAAATGGATCTATAAATAGGCTTATGCCTTTACATCAATGGTCCACTAATAACTGACTTCTAACCGCTACTGACCTATTGCACCAAAATTTGGTCAAAATATACATAAAATATTCGAAAAGTGGATGTTTTCTTGCTTATCGTGCCAATCTGAGGCTTGCATGGTACCACATGAGCTTGCGCAGCTATCATGACATTGCGCAACTGACTTGTCCCAAACTCCTTTCCAACAGAGTCTGATTCAGACTAGCAGCTAGTGGGGCTGCCCCTAGTGCGTTGGTGCAGTTAGGATTTTTCGCATCGCTATGTATATTCAGCTGAGAAAGCATATGTGGCCTCTCATTTTGTACTAGACATATTTTGGACATGCGATTTATCTATCTATATATGTTTTTGATGCACGTGGATGAGCTTTTTATGGTTTTATAAGTGAGTCTTTTTATGATGATATGAAATGCAATGCCTATGTGGTGTATTTTTACACGTGTATGTATGTTTTATATAATGATTATGCATAATGTTGTGTTTGTATGTTTTCTATATGCAATTATGAATGTGCCAATTTAGAATGTCATTAGCCATTTTATCTGCTACACTATTGAGGTTTCTAGGAGCATGTGTGAATGTGATGGATTCAAATGTTCTAACCATTTGTTTAGTGCGTAGGAATTTTCTAAAGAGGCAGGGATCACGTACCCGGTAGTAGCTGTTTAACTGGGAGACAAGCAGTTGGGAGTCTAAGAAGACATTGAGATGGAAAATGCACAACTGGAGAGTGGCAGTCAAGAGGCCATTGACACCATCATATTCAACTTGGTTGTTGGTTGCACTGCCCATGCATATTCAATTGATATGGATCAACTCATACGACGGGGAGTATATGACCCATGTAGCCGAGGCGAGGTTTAGAGACAATCTGCTCACTCTATCATCAAATCCAATGTACCGATCCGAGGTAGGATCCTTCTGGAGAAATTAAGGGAAACAATACATAAGCCTCACTTTAAAAATGTGTAAAACAAAAAGGGAAAAGACTATATTACAAGTTGAATTGCCGTCACTTAAAGAGGTGATGTTGTAGTGAGGATTTCTCCTCACTGCAGGAGCAAGAATGGCGCCCTTGTGCCTATAGGGCACAAGGGTAGGTTCCTACTCTTTGAAAAGTGGAAAAAACGAAATGGAAACAACATAAATAGAGCAGTAAAATAAACTAAGCTAATCTAGTGACAGAAAACTAAAACTAGACTAAACTATGAGCTAATAATAGAAAAGAAAGAGGGGGATGAAGCCCTTGTGAACCCCTCTGCAAAAAACGGGTTAGGGTTCCACCTCCTTGAAACCTGCAAGCAACCTAAGCTACTACAATGGAAAACCTGCAAGCAATATCAACAATAGAACCTACAAATAAAAATAACAGTTAGAAAACAAAAACAATTAGACAAACATGAAAAGAAATGTTATACCTCACTTGGGTGGAAATGGGAGAACATGCCCTAGCTGATAAGAGCACCTCTCTCTTGGTTGGGAAGCAATGGTTTGATGGGATGGAGATGGAGGAGAGGGAATGTGGGTGGTTTGAGAGGCAAAGGTTTCAAAGCATCCATGGGTAGCATAACAATAGGCAAGTGAGGAGTGTTTTGAGAGTGACTCCCCACCCTCCTTTTATAGTTTTTCCAAGGGATTTTAGGGTTTTAAGCCCTTGGTCAAGGCTTTAGCCCCTTTTTTCGGCCTTTAGACCCTTTTGCCCTAATTTTAGCCCATTTTTGAGGGCTTTAGCTCCTAGGAGGCTATTTTTGGCTCCTTTTTGGGGTTTTTAGGCCTTTTCTTCATCCTTGGGCTCTTTTGGAGGTGTGGGGGTCAAATGGAGGGTCTTATGGAGTGAAATGAGTGTTGTGAGATGGTGTCCTTGGTTGGTGTAGGCCATTGAGAGCTATGTGGGGGATTTTTGGGTTAACAGATTGCCCCCTGATGTGTGAGGGTAGGAGCTCAACATATGGCCGACGAACATCATAGGATTTGCTGTGTAGAGGTGGTGCTTCTAGGGATGGGGCATGTTGGATTTTGGTTTTTGTATTAATTTGGTTCCCATCAATGGGTGAGATACAATAAATGTGTGACATGTATATGGACGAGGCATGCATTCCCATGCTCATGACAATGTCAAAAGAATCATTTGATCCATGCTCTGAAATACAAGAGCCGATCATATACAATTGATGTTACAATGCTGGTTGCCTCTATGTGAGGCTAAATACAACACTGATCTGGTACATTGGACCCATGGAATTCTCATGGAATTCTATATCTTCATGACTAATTATCTGCTGGATATAGAACGGTACATAGCTGTATGGACTTGGTGATTGAGAGCCAGAGTCTCTACAGTACAAGTATGTTGTATCAATCATAAAGGTATATCGAAGCACTGCTGGGGGTTCATATCACTGTCTCCAATGCAACCTAAAAATTACAAGGGACATAAATTGTTTAGGTCCCTCGAGCAGACTCACCAATGTGCTAGAGTTAGGTGACACCTGGGGTCTTTGACCAAGTAGTGCTCGAAACAAACCCTATACGAATATCAACGGTGCGATGATGGAGTTGAAGTCAAGCACGTGAGAAACAACCATCCCAAAAGGCACTAAGGACTCCTCTCAAGTGGTCCAAGGAAATCATCAATTATGTTAACGAAACCAAGGTAAAGGGACCTCTGGTTCTATCCTCTAGAATATGTGTGTTGGAGTCGACAGAGGGAGACCTGACCCTAGTCAAGGCAATGATGTTTCCTTGACTAGGAGCGTGAGGGATAACCGAAAGGTTTGAAGCAATATGCAGACTGACTCACTAAATTTGGGGGGAGGGGAGGGAAGGGAAAAAACTAAACATGGGCAGGGGGGGAATGGGAGACTCAAAATTCCTTTGTTCAGAGTATGATGGTAGGGAGGACCAGGTAGCAAATGAAACTTAACTCATGGGAATGCGATCATCGCTGTAATACCGGGAATGTCGCTATAGATGAGAAATACTTGGAGGAGGTGGACACTTTTGATATTGATGGGATCCAAGGAAGACACATTGCAGAGTACTCTGAACAAAGGTGACCCAATGTGGGGATGCTGCCAAACTATTTTCTGTGGGGTGGTTTCTAGGGACACCGTTGTGGTACAATCTCATGGATTTTTGGTGAGCCCGAGAAGGTAAGTGATCGATGGTGCTTTCAATTTTAGAGAGTATGAAAGCATGAAGAAGACTCCAGTGGGGGATCTTTTTCATTGGTAGTCTCATGTGCCCGAAAAAGGATAAAAGTATACATAGGAGAGCTCGCCCATCTTGTAGGGGATGAGAGACTTCTTTACCATTGGTAGTCCAATTAGGCCAGAAAAGGTTAAACCTATACTGACTGGACAGTCATTCAAATACTTTTACGAGCATGAACGAAACCAAGTTTGCTCGGTGATCTATTCTTGTTGAGACGGCTAGAAAAGAGCTTAACAAAAACTGGTGGTGATATTTTTCGTAAAGTGCGGCTCCTCTGCCTGTGAAAGCATAAAAGTATGCAGAGGGGAACGGTCTTGGCTTGAGTGTGCCAAGGAGGTCCTTTTCATAAAATGGTCTACATGGTCCGCAAAAGGAGATAAATGAGATGATGTAGACGCCCTTTATTGTACTTTAGCGAGCGGGAAAAGAAGCAACTATGCTTGACGATCTTTTCATTGTTAAAAGGAGTCAGAAAAGAGCTTAAATGAAACTCCAACGTGGTCAACCGACTGTGGTGGCACGAGCGGTGCCCCATGTCAGGACTGTGGATAGAGTTCCAAAGGTCATCCGCATAGTATGGACAGAGCAGAAGGCTCTCAAACATACCAATACATGCGTGGGATAAATCATGGCAGAGGCTTGTGAGATGGTGGGGCAGAGGCATGCAAACCAAGGTGGCTCTCAAACAGAGGTCAGGAGAGCGTGTGTGTGTGTTGCGGTGGACGAACTTGACTACATGTGATGTGAGTGCAAGTCTAGGGGCACTTGTATGACAAATACATGCAAGAAAAGAAATCATTTTGTGGATAGTGGTCCAGAGGTCTGCATAAGGTGTGATAAAAAGAAAAGACAATCTATGTGTTAAAAATACAAAATAAAATCTAAAATTACATTCCTTAACGAGTGGTGGCTCGAGGACACTTCTATGTCAATACATGGAAGAAAAACAAAGGGTTTTATGGATGATGGTCCAGATGTCTGCGTAAGGTGCGGTGAAAAAAAAAAGACAATTATAAATACAAAAAATAAAAGTATAGTACAATCCTTAACGGGCGGTGGCTCGACAGCTTGCATGAGTAGTGGTCGGGAAGTGTGATATGAGTGCTGGTCCATAGACACTCGCATCGTCATGTCATGGCTCGTGAATCGAGGTGACTTGTGGGAAATCGTCCCAAATTTGACTAATTAAACATGAGACAATGGTCTCATAAGGAAATGAAATTTTGATCCTGATGGTGTGAGAGGTGTCTCAAATAGGTTCCAAGTGACTTTTAACTTAGCAGCTGATGGTGCTGCCCCTAGTGCATTGGTGCACTTAGGAGTTTTTGCGTCACTATGTATATATCCATGGGGTTGTGAATGCCATCTTATAATGGTCTTTTTTCCAGATTTGGATTTGGTTGTATCCGAAAAAACCATCAATGAAAGAAAAGGCTTCATGTCCAGCTCATGCATCGATGATCTGGTCGATGAAAGGCATGGGGAAGTTGTGTTTGGGACATGCCCCATTGAGGTCATGGAAGTCGGTGCAAATGCTAATGGTACCTTGTTTTTTTATTCACGAGAACAGGATTAGAAACCCAAGTTGTGTATGCAATGGGATAAATGAAGCCGGCTGTGTGCAACTTCTCTATCTTGGCTTTCACCGCAGCCACTTTGGATGGATGGATGGGACGTTGCTTCTGGTGGACGGGTGCGACATCAGGCCATGTGTCGATGTGGTGTTCCACAATGGATGGATCTAAGCTGGGCATTTTAGTGTATGACCAGGTGAAGATGTCGCTGAATTCTTGGAAGAGAATGGTGTAGGCATCGACCTCTTCCAAGGAGCAAGATGCCCCCAGCATGATTTCTTCAATGATCTCAGAGTTGGTTGAGATGTTGATTTTAATGGTTGGTGAAATGTTCACCATGTTCCCTTCTTCGAAGGCATCAGGTGTTGGGATTGGGTTCTTGAACCAGTCAACCTTCCCATGGATGAAATGTTTGGTCTCCATGGAAAACTGGTCGGATTACGACACAAGCTCTTCCATGTCGTCCCATGGGTATTCCAGGGCGTTCAGAGCTTCAAGTATCTCCTCATCGTTGTTGACGCAACAAAGTGACAGATCTGATGGACCGTCCATGGAGATGAGCAGGTCGGTGGAACTGGACATCATTTAGATGGACATGGTGTCTGAAGAAGGTGGTGGTGGGTGAACTTCTTCGATCAAGGTGATCTCAAACTCAAGCGAATGGTGATGGAGGTTAGAGAGAGCCATTCGAAACTCGTGCAGGTCTTGAAAATGGTGGGAGTAATGTCCATACAAGTTGAAAAGGGTGCAAGCATGGTTTTTTCTCAATGCCTTATTCCTGATTACTAGTACGGTTGGGAGTTCAACCATGGGGATGTTTTCGTTCGTATTCATGGCATCTGGATGCACACGGATCGCTAGGATTTCAGGGAAATTCTGAGTTGGATGGCCCTATTGTTCACAGACGGCACAAGGTGGGACTTGTCATGGTTCTGTAGTAACTTTGGTGTTCTTTCCCCTATCCCTTTTGGGTTGGGGCGGTGTAGGTGTGCGTGCGGCGGTTGGATTATGCGGACCGGGTGGGGGGTGAGACTCAACCGCAATATGTTGCACCGGATTTAACACAACCTGGTGCATTGCTGGTTGAGATGGTGGATCTAGATACCACACTGGGATCCCCAACGTAAATCTGGGTAGGCTTAAGGTGGCCATGACCGAATTGCTTGATCTGGAAACAAGATCTTTGCTACTCTAGGATGTCAACATGAATTGCATAAAGAGCATGAATGAAGCTCACAAATACATAAGAAGAGAACCAAACAGCATAGACAATACACACATAACAACAACAAGTTGATAATGAAGTTCGTCCAGGATGGACTACGTCTCCGGGATTGCTTCTCAATAGGAGGGCTGATCTATAATCTCAGCATAAGGCAAAATACATGGCAATGATACAATGATACCTTGGCGACAATGGTCAGGAAGAGAATCGCTGCCCAAAACAAAACCAGACTGCTTCCAGCAAATCCGAAGCTTGAAGATGGTGTAAAATGAGTATAAACACTCGTACCTTCCTCCTACAGAGCTACACAATCTCCCTTGTCTCCTTTAGCTACAAAGTCTCCACTCCAAAGCATGAGTGGAAAATGGAGAATAAAAGGGTTTATATAGCTTGAGAAGACCCCCTTCACATGTTTTTAATGAATTCTTAGTTACAACAAATTTTCCTAATTGGGCATATGGTTGAAAACCTCCAAGTTGGTTAGGCTCTTAAATTATGTAGTTGTGTTCCCCTTTTAATATTCCAACCATATAGCTGGTTATAGTTTAAAACTATACCAAGTATAGGCTGAAATTTATTACATAGGTTATAATGTCTTCGAACCCACTTTAAACGTCATAACCAAAGTTTTTAAAAAGAACATGTGGTAAAGAGTGGTCGGAATGGCGGGCTCCACACGCAGCGCTGCATTGGTTGGAGCTCTTGGTCATCACATTGAAGGGGAGAACCAAGGGTCGGGGCTAGCCCCGGCCCCTTTTTGCGCCAATACAAACTTTAAATAAATTTTTCTCCCATAACTTATACGTGAATCAACTTGTGGGCTAACGGTAAGGTAGAGCACTTATGCAGGAGAGGTCACAAGGTCAAACCCCATGGAGGCCGTAATTTTTGTATTAGACATATTGGCCAATCTCGTGCTGCCATGTGGTGGCCTGGGATTGGTCCATCTCATGCCCAGTCGGCGTCCAGTCAACCGCCAAGTCACTACCCATACTACCACGTGTTCAATGTCCATTGGTCCGTACATACATGCCATGTCACCTCGTTCGTACTGTACGAATGCCATGTGTCATCCTCTGAGTGGTGCCACGTGTCGTCTTTTGGTTGGTCCGTACACCTTCCATGTCATCTTGTCTATACCGTACGGATGCTGTGTGTCACCGTATCAGTGGTGCCATGTCATCATGTTTGTACAGTACAGATGCCACGTGTCACCCTATCAGTGGTTCCACGTGGCACCTCTTCTTTTTTTTTTCCAATTTTGCGTGTTTCATCAATACACCAGAATGCGATAAATTTCTCATACGGAGTCCGTTTGAGGTGAAACGAATGCCATTGGAATCGTCTCAATAAGACCTTCGATCTGGTGTCATTTTTGTTGAGATTGGAGGACTTCAAAAAAATTTGCCTTCTTGGATCCTCTTGGATCATTGCTCATGACAATGGGTGGGGGAAAGAGGAACAGAATTGTATGGACTGGAGATGAGACCACATAACTCCCAGCTGGTTGCATGTGGGGGTGAGGTTGTGGTTGTGGCTGTGCATAATGTTGCTGCTACGGGTGTTGTTGTGGCTGCGAACGATGTTGTGGTTGTGGTTGGGGCTGCAGCTGTGGTTGCTGTTTGGGTGCAGTGGTTCTTGATGAGACCATGCACAAGTTCATAGTTTGCTTTTGTGTCGATGGTGGTGACACCAACAGGAAAGGAGCCATCATGGTGGGATCATTAAACAACCCAGGGCCCACATTCAACGCTGGGGAAGTGGGTGTGTTCTCAACCACAGTGTTGGCTATAGGGATGACGTTAGCGTGTGTGGTCGCCTCTTGCGGCTCAATGGTGGTGATGGTAGGGATAACATTGGCAGGCGCTGTTAACCCTTGTGGATCATGGTAGGTGAGCTAGTCAATCGTCATAATCTTCCCTTCGTGAGGGAACATCCTGAGATGGAAGACAGTTGACGTGATGGCTCGCATGGCGTACATGTAACTCCTCCCAAGGAGGAGGTTGTAGTCCAGTTGAGCATTGATGACTTCGATGTCGATCAGGACTGTCTTCCTGACTAACGTGATGGGGACATGGGGGAGGATTCCTTAGGATTTAGTGGGGTGTCCATCATAAGCCCGGAGAGTCATGGAGGACGGTTGCAGAATTGGTGATCCAAGCTTCTGCCAAAACAAGGTAGACATGATGCATGTGGATGCCCCCTCATCCATTTTGCATCGGTGCACAACCATGTTCTGGATGGACACCGACATTTGGAAGGTAATAGTGGAGGGCATGCGTGGCTCTCCATTCTTTGTGTCAAATGTGATTAACTTGGAGTCGGAGGGGTGTAACGCCCCTAGAGCGACTAGTAAGGCTTTTCACTACGTTGGGGACATTTTAAGTACCTCAAGAGCAAACATGGAGATTGGCATTTGGGCCAAATCATCCACAATGCTATAGCTGACTGCAGCTCTAGCTGTGGCATTATTGGCCATTCTACATATGGGGGGGCGCAGGAACGGGGGTAACTGGAGAGGTAGGTTGGTTGTCTTAGATGTGGATGATGTTGATGAGTCAATAGGTTCGGTGGTGGTACCGTACTCATTTCATCTAGTCTGTAAGTTGACCTCTTTAGTGGTCATGAATAGCAAGTGGTGAACACCTGTTTCAGCCGTGGGTTGTGCCCTTGGAGTGTTGGGATTGGTTTGGGGAGGGGGAGCGGTTGCCACCAATCCTTGGACTAGTAGTGGGTTTTGAAGCACCATCGGAGGAGGTCCTTGTGGTTCCTGGTTGTGTTGGGCTTGATTGGGAGCATTGGCAGTCTGTTGGGCCTCATTTTGAATGGCCTGCTTAGCGTGATCCATGAGGGGACACTCAAATGTGTAATTCCCATAAACATCACTGAGTGTACAAGGTTGTTTTGTGCGCAACAGAGCGTTGCGTCTTGGTTCATTCTGTCGTGGGGCATTTTGGGCTGGCCGGTCAGCCGCGACATTATTGGGAGGGTTCGATTGCTGACCTCCTCCTTACAGTTGGTTATTTCCTTGGTTGTGGGGTCAGTTGTTTCTAGCTTGCCCTTGTTGATTGTTGGGGGTAGGCTGGTTGGGACGGTTTTGTTGTGCAAACAATTGTCCCAATGGAGCGGGTGGAGCAAGGGCGGGGGCTTGAACTTGTTGCATTGGTGGTGCATAGTATATTTGTGGGGGTGGTGGTGCCACAAATGTGGGAATTTGCCCCCACATACTGTTGTGCTGGCCAAGCCATGGCCTGAGCCTGCTATGGTGGTGCAGGTTGTGCATAAGAGGTTGTTTCTTCAGACTAAGACATCAGTCTAGCATAGTCCAGATCTTGGTTTTGGTAAGCAACATTAGCAGTGTTGCTTGGTTGCGGTGCAATGGCAGGTGGTGTCGGTCGAGGTGTGGTTGTTGGGAGATTGACCCTATGATGTCGTCTGCTACGTGAGATGCCCCCGGTGCATTGTGGTAAGAGGTACTTGGATGGGGAGCATCTGTAATGACAGTGTAAAAGTATCCATACTGGGCATAAATGAGATCAGATTGTTGGGCCTTTAGTATGGTCTCTTCTTCAGATTGGGGACATTCAGATGCGACGTCCTTTGCGATGGGTGGGAGCAAAGTCTTAAGGAACCAATCCAAGAAGATCATGTCGTCTAGTTGGATTTTGCATAAGCTACTGCATCACCGCCACTCATGGATATGGTCAGTTATGTGAGTGGCAGTGCTTTGGTGACAGGATAGCAGGATCTCCACCCCCTCGTCATATCTGACAGGGAGTTGGAAATACTGTAGGAACATCAAGGCTAGGGAGTTGAAGTCATGGTATTTGGCTTGTAGCATCTCAATGTACTATTTGGCCGTGGTACCTGTAAGGGTGCGTTGGAACAACCTCATCTTGATGGAGTCATCTACGATGTTGTTGGATGAGCACCATAGATGGAATGTCATTATATGATTTTGGGGACATTCCCCAGCTTTGCCTTCAAAATTTGGGATGTATGATGGCATCTTAGTTGGCATGGGTGGCCAGAAATATTTGTGGCAGATGGGGTAATTTGTTAATTTATCCAAGTCAGGCAAGTTCAGACGAGCCATGAAGGGTAGATTTGACCCCAAGCTGATGTGGGATGGGGCCGCAATGGGGGTGGGGTTTGCAGGTGCATAATGCATCTGCATGGCTGGGGGTGCTTGTGGTGGCACCATGGCAGATGGGCCAATGCCCCCAAGTGTTGTGGGTGGGATGGTATGGGTAGTGGGGGAATTTCCCCCATGTATTATAGTAGTGGAAATGTAGGTGGACAGTGCACTGCCCCCCTATGTGGTCGGAGGGGCAGTGTGTGTGGAGGGGCCACTGCCCCCATGTGTTACCATTGGGCCAGCCTGGATGGTCACTATGGGTGGGGGAAATTAGCCAACGACAGTATGCATGACTATGCTTGGACCGCTTGCCAAGTTGTGGGTGAGAGGTTGTGAAGTGGACATGGGTCCACTTGCTAAGGTTAGGCCAGAAAATGGATCCAGATTTGCACTAGCCATGGGGCTTGATGGTGCAGTGTGGAGGTCTGGTTCAGATTGATATGGGTCTGAATCATAATCAGAGGCTGTGTGGCCCTCTGATGGTGTGGAAGATCACTTAGAGTAGCTTCAACAGTGTCGATCAAGTGTTCTAAATGGTGGTGGTTCGCCTCTTAGGCATGATGAAGATTGTGCAGGATCAATTGTGTTCACTTTTTTGTATGAAACTGGTGGGTATGAGATTTGGACCCTGGTTTCAATGGCTTCCTATTGGCTGAAGGTGTTCTCTCAGCCACCAATATTGTCAGAAGACAGTGCTTGGATTTTTCCTCATGGGTGCTTCTACTTGTTAGAATAATCAACCCATAGTTAGCTACCTTAGACATTAATTAATCCAATTTTTGTCTTATTTTCCTAGTTTCCATATTCCACCTTATGCAAGTTGTCCTCCACACATCCATAGTGGTAAAAATTGCTAAATTTGAGTCATGGAGTGCTTGGGAAACCACTTGGAATCAAATCTACTTTATTCCTGGCCTTCCTAGCGCATGTCTACTTTTTCTGCTTTATTGCCTGCTTTTTCTGAGTTTTAAGGCAATTGGAAAAGTTTGACTAGGTGAAGTTAACTTGTTTTTTTCCTCATCATCCTCCACCCTTTTATCCTAATAAAAGCATGCATGAGTTTTCCTTCCATCATCTATTAGCTTACCTAATTTATTTTTCCAATTCGTGAGCTCCTAGATAGATGTGGAAATTGCTTTATGCACTTATGGGGGATTTGCTTAGATTTAGTAAGCCTGCTTTTGACCAAATTCGAATGGAATCCTTATGCATTCGAATCTCTCATGTAATTATTTATTGTGGCAGCCTATGACTTCATAGGGTTGGCTATTGTACACTTATTCAATACAGATTAGTGTTCTGCTCCATATTCAGTCTCCTTTGTGAGTAATTTGCATGTGTAATTGGCAATTTTTGTGAGTGTAATTGTTCTAACACCTGGGTTCAATTTCCACATGGTATCAGAGCCTTTGTAGATCAATTTATCTCCTTCCAATTTGTTATTGCAGGTTTGACATCATTGACTAGGAGCATTCTGCTGACTGAAGAGACAATTTCTGAGCTATGGATCAATCTCAGAAGATCATCTTGACTCCATTTAACTTCTTTGAATGGAAAGCAGAGATGGAGATACTATTGAGAGAGAAATTCCTCTACAAAGTGACTATGGCAAGAAATGCAGAGGCCAATGCAGCTGCAGAGAAGATTAAATGGCACAACAGGAGGGATGAGGCCTATGGTCTCCTGTGTCTGAGCATATCCACAGACCTCCTTTTCCATCTTGATGGATTAACATCACCAAATGAAGTATGGGAGAAGCTTGTTGAGATTTTTGGTAAGATAGATGAGATTAGGGGACATCAAATTTAAAATGAATTGATCTCCCTGAGTCCCAATAGCTTTGAATCCCTGCAACTCTATTTTTCTAAGTTCAAAGCCCTTGTTTTATAGCTAAAACAATGTGGGATCGAAAATAAGGATGAGAAACTGGTTTTGGCCATACTCTAGAAGCTTGGCCCTAACTATTCAGTGTTTGTATTGACCTTCCATGCCACAAAGTTGACAGCTCGAGCCTGGAAAATGCCTATCCTTGCAGATTTCATGGAATCTCTCACACAAGAACAAAATAAATTGGTGATTATGGGCACCATCAAACCTTCCAAAGACCAAGCTCTAGTTGCTGGAGATTCAAGGGTGGATTCAAAAGGAAATAAGAAAGCTAAGAATCCACTTGAGCAAAAGAGAGACAAAAACAAGTGTCCAGAGGAGCCTTAAGGTTCCAAGAAGAAGAAGAACAAAGGAGAAATGCGCAAGTGCGCATACTGCAGTAAGGGAAATCATTCTGAAAGCTCCTGCATGAAGAAGCAAATAGACATGCTGAGCCAAATCCTGGAGAAGAATGTCATCTCCTGTTGGGGCTCTAACCCTAAGGGTCCTTACTTTTGGTAACTCCGCTTTTTTTGTGGAAGTGTAAGCGGAGTTATGACCCAAAATAGTCTTAGGGATGTCGCGGGTGGGTCGAAACTCCTTTTTGTAATTAACCCTTGGTATAAATCCATGGTTAGGGTTTTGGGCGCCCATGGTTTAAGGCCATTGTTTTGTAACAGTGCGCTATATAAATAGGCACTTATGTAAAGAAGTAGGGTTACGTCTTTAATGATTATCTTACGAAGCTATTGTAATGCGAAGATAAGAGATTGTATAAGGGTTTTTGTAAGAAGTTAAGTCCCAGCTATGTGCGTGGACAACCTCTGCAGCTATGTGTGCAGAGGGGTTTTTGGTGAAAAGGAAGATCTGCAGCTGTGTGCACAGAGGCCTGCTACTGTGTGCACGGCTTTGAGGACTGAAAGGATCTGCAGCTGAGTGCGCAGATCAGAACTGTCGTTTTAGTTGTAAAGAGTTGAATAAAATGCAGTTCAGTGGACGTAACTCCTACACTGGGGGTGAACCACGTTACATCTGGTGTTGTGGTTCATTTGTGTTGATTTATTATTATATTTTATGCACTACTAAGTAAATAACTGATAAAGTAAGAATGTTGTTAATAACGAGCTTCGTTGTGAATTCCCAGATAAGGGCTGTGTAAGTAACTGTTTGTTTATCTAACCGCGAAGCTACATATTTGATAATAGAAGCATTGTGTTAAGTGATTATTAATAGTTAAAGACTAAAGGTACAGTAAGATCCTCTCTTCTGCTTGCAAAAACCCGATTCTGTGGCACCCCATAGCTATTTTCGGTGAGACTGTAGTCTGTTCGCAGGTTGCTGCCAAAAGGGCCAACACTGTGGGTCTTTTGTTGGTGCGAAGTTAAAGGTAAAACCCGGGTCTGCCCAGTTAGCCCAACAAATTGGTTCCGTTGCCGGTTGAATTCAGTATCTGTTGAAGAGGGATCTACGTTGTACCTCGAGGGCTATGTTTTGGCAACCCTTTGTAAAATAAATTGGTGATTGGATCGAAGAAACCTATTTGAAGTTTGCAGAACAAGAAAATAAAGATCCCCGTCGTAGCGCGGATTTTTTTTTGCAAAGGTACGTCTTTTTTGATGTTCATGAAATTTTCTTTGGTACTATACACATGGAGTTGCACCAGTGGTTATCCAGGTTAACAGAAAGGAGGATGAACTTCCAAGAAAGCCAGTTTCCTCCCTGGACCCCCGTAAGAATTGCTATCTTGAGAAGAGTGAACAACGCGATCTCACGAGCCATCGATTGCTGGACTGCACGAACTCTCGAAGCATTTGTGACGGAGTTCGCCATCGACACAAGTACCTCCTTTAGCAAAGCTGAACGACAATTTTTCAAAGGACCAGGGGGTAAGTACTTGAACCTATTTAGTTTGAATATTAAAATACTATTGGCTAAAAAAGGAATCTTTCTTATAGAATCAGATTGTTAGATCTAGTATTGCCAACCTATGATTGGAAGTGACTGGGACTTCGACGAGCAAAGTGGTTTGCTGCGAAGCGGAAAAAGATATAAGAGAGATCTCAGCCCCTCTATTGAGTATACCCCTTTAAGCTCTGAAGCCTCTGAGTTCGCCAAAGCCCCCTCTGTTAGAAACCCTCCCATAACCCCGCAGCAGAGACCTATTATCCCCGAGAACCTGTCGCAGTCTGAAAGTAACCCTAGCCCGAGTATCCCTATCGCAGGTCAGTCTTCCCCAGCTAGTTCAAACCCTTCCTCTACCCCTAGATCCCAGATGGCCCATGTTCATGATGACATCAAACTACCGGTTTTTAAAGGAACTGGGTCAGAAGATCCAGAACAGTTCTAGTTTCTATGCGAAGATGTGTGGACCATGAAGAACATTATGGACATAGATGTTCGACGAGCGCAGTTGATCACTTCTTTCAGAGACCGATCCCTAACCTGGTTTATGAAGTTTGCTAGCACGCAGAATCCTATCTTGGCTGACATCAAAGCAGCACTGATCCGAGAATTTAAGAAACCTAAATCAGAGTCGCAGTGCATCACTGAGTTAAAATTCAGCAGCGACGAAGTGAATCTATGTGGGACTTTGATCAGAGATTCAAAGTTCTGCTTGACCAAGTTAGCTTCACGATTGGACTAGAACAACATAAGGAGTGGTTTATTGTAGCATTATTACCTCACATCAGAGCTCCACTCATGCAACAGAAGGTTGTTGATCAGCAAGAGGCCTTAGAGATTGCCATAAAGCTTGAAACTGCACCTGTCGAAGATAATTCTGGCATAGCTAAAATTCAAGCACAGCTCGCGGAGATGGATTTAGAGCTTTGCGACATGAAAAAAGGGAAATCCACCCGCAAAGAGGTATGGTGTATATGTTGTCGAACAGAAGGCCACGACAAGGACTAGTGTCCGGCGCTGAGAGACTATATGAATACTGGTGCACCAAACCCACTGAATCCTAGTGTTCTGTACTGTGAGATCTGTCGAACTACTGGCCAGCATCGACTGGAAGATTGCTATCTGTTACAGAGGTATGTTCAAGTCCCGAAGAACCCTTACTATAAATTCTGTAAGTCAGTAGGCCACAATGAAGATGAATGTCGTAGCTTCGACCTTATGAGGGAGCGGACCTACGACACTTATAGGATCTACCCGGATGCACAAGGCAATGATGGATATGGTTACCGAGGTGGTTGAGGTAGTTTTAGAGGCCGTGGTCGTGGTATGCCTGGAGGAGTTCGAGGTCAAGTTATTTTCTATAACTGCAATCAGGCAGGACATCTAGCTCGAGACTGTCAAAAACCAACCACGACATGCCGATACTGCAGAGCAGTCGATCATGTCATCGAGTAGTGCCCACAGTTTCTAGCTAAAATCCAATAAAGGAACAGCAAACCTAGTCCGAGTGTCTAGTTGATTGCTGTCGAGCCATGACCAATCCTAGCTATTAATGTTGTTACAAGAAGTGGAGCTACAACAGATGCGCAGTGTCAGGCGAAGCAGCCCGACGAAACTTGGGTTCGCAAGGCCGTAGAGAAGACTCCAGCATTTGATGTTCGACGAGAAAAAGAAACTTTTTTGGAATCCAGACAAGACTTTGCTGATCCATATTTACCAGCTGCAATCCCAGGAAGACTCACAAGGCCAAGTAAGTACTCTATCATCGTTTTTACAGAGTTGTATCAAATTGTTAAGAAATCAGAATGCCTTAAATGAATTACAAAAAGTTATTCAGTCTTGCGAACCTCAACAAAGCCCTGTTAAGGAAAAAGATGTTAGTAGAATTAGAAGGACTGGAAGAGAGATGAGACTACATGCTCAGATAGGAGAATATGACATGAAGGATATTATTTTAGATCCGGGTTCAGAATTCAATATCTTAACTAAACAGACATGGGAACAAATGGGAAAGCCCACCCTTGACTGGTCCCCTATCCAATTGAGATTAGCCAATCAGTAGATGATTCTTCCTTTAGGAAGATTCCCTAGAGTACCAGTGGATATAGATGGAGTCAGTACTGTAGCAGATTTTGAAGTTATTGAGATCATTGATGACAGTAACCCCTATCCAGATTTGCTAGGAATTGAGTGGGCAATAGATAGTGATGCGGTTATCAATCTTAAAAAGGGACAAATAACTTTTGAAGGGAAGGGATTGAGAGCTATACTACCATTGGATCCTTCTCAAGGAGAAAGATATACGGAGCCAGTCAGAGAGGAAGATCAGGATATTCTAGACCACATCTATAATATCACAACTAAAGAAGAAGATTATGTCGAGCCTAATGCCAAAGGTGTAATGGATTGGTAATGTGATAGCTCTTGCATGTCTGATTCAGATGATGGTCTAGAGAATTGGCAGAATCATCTATACGAGCTACATGGCCATCGGTGCACATGAATTACCAAATCTCTTAGATTCCTTAGTGCACAGGCCAGAGATTTGCCTACATATGATGGGTTGAAAGACCCAGGAAAATTCATTGCGTAGTTCTCAGAACAAGTGCCAGAATCACAGAGAATGCAGACTCTGGAAGCAGCATTAAGAGCTACAGCAGCGAGATGGTGGAATGGCCATAGGAAGTATATTCATAGTTGGGAAGCTTGCCAGAAATTTCTACGCCTCAAATTCATAGACCAATCTCAAGAGGTGCGAAGCAAGTTCAATGGGCAGAATAGTCCTCAGGAACATTTGAAGCAATGTTATGCAGCATGGGAACATGTACCTCGCGAGGAATGGGTGCATAAGTTTTTGCACACTTTGGAACCTATAGCAAAAAACTGGTATACGGAGGTTGAAATCCGACATGGTACTGTAAGTTGGTATGATCTTGTTGATAGTTTTATGCTTACATTTTCTATTAACGAAGTTTGTCCTGCTTTAGATGCAGCTGTTAGATTGATCCGTACTAAGATATTTGATGACCAAGAAATAGGGGAGTACCAAACATATTGGGAAGCACAAGAATCTAATGCAGTTAAATGTTACAACCTCGCAATTGATGAGGATGACGATCCACGTAACATTAACATTCCTAAGTCAGAAGGAAACTACGAAGTACGCGGACCAGTGGTTGAAGCACATGAAGTGACTCATCCTATGAAGACGTGGACCGTAAACATTGGGTCAGAGGAAAATCCCAAGTATGCTACAATTGGAGATTATTGGGATGATGAAATGGTGAGCAAAGTGACCCAACTTCTCCACGAATATCAGGACCTATTTCTGACGAAGTTTTCTGAGATGAAAGGTATCCTTCGTGATATAGGAGTAATAAAGATCCCTCTGAAACCTGATGCGAGGCCTATGAAACAGTGTCCCTATAGGATAAACCCTAAGTATAAAGAAAAAGTTAGACTGGAGCTCGATAAGATGCTTTCCGCATGAATTATAGAGCCCGTCGAAGAGTCCGAATGGGTCAGTCCGATGGTAGTACAATAAAAGAAGACTACGGGCGAAATCCGAATCTGTGTCGATCTGAGGAAGTTGAACGATGCATGTCTGCATGATCCCTTTCCCACGCCTTTTACAGATGAAGTCCTCGACAATGTCATAGGTCAAGAAGTCTACTCTTTTACTGATGGATTTTCAGGCTACCATCATATCAGAATTGCTCCAGAAGATCGACATAAGACAACTTTTGCTACAGAAATGGGATCCTTTCAGTATACAGTTATGCCCTTCGGATTGAAGAATGCACCTGCTATGTTTTCTCGAATAGTCATCTGTGCATTTAAAGAATTTATAAATAAATTCTTAGAAGTTTATTTTGATGATTGGACTATCTTCGGGTTACTAAAATATCACATTGCTAGTTTAAGACTTATGCTGGACAAGTGTAGACAGCACCAGATCTCGTTGAATTTGAAAAAGTGTATCTTTTGTGCACCCTTTGGAATTTTGCTAGGTCATATTGTTTGTAAGCAAGGATTGATGGTAGACCCTGTGAAGATAGCAATCATTGTGAATTTTCCTCCTCTGAAGTCTGTTAAGCAACTTCACACTACCCTTGGTCACACTGGATACTATAGGAAATTTATTAAAGGATATGCCCAGATCACAGCCCCGATGGAGAAACAGCTGAAGAAAGAGATTAAGTTTGAATGGACACCTGAATGTCAAGCAAGTTTGGACATTTTAAAAGAGAAGATGGTGACTGCCCCTATTTTAGTATTTCCTGATTGGAATAAGGACTTTCATGTGCATGTCGATGCATCCTCCATCGCTCTGGTTATAGTATTGGCTCAGACAGGTGCAGGTAACATTGATCACCCTATTGCCTTTGCAAGTCACAAACTGTCAACAATAGAGAAGAACTATACCATGACAGAAAGGGAAGGTTTAGCCATGGTATATGCTTTGCAAAAGTTCTGACATTATCTATTAGGCTCTCATTTTAAGATGTTCACTGACCACTCTTCTTTGAAATATTTGGTTAACAAACCTGTGCTAGGTGGAAGGATATGTATATGGCTCATCTTGTTTCAGGAGTATGACTTTGAGATCATAGTTAAGCCAGGTAGAATTAACCTAGGACCTGACCATCTGTCGAGGCTTGAGTCAGGGGAAGAGGCCACTAGCCTGGACGAAGGTCTTCCTGACACCTAGTTATGTACCATCCAGATGGTTGATGATTACTTTCAGGATATTGTTCAGTATTTGGCTACAGGATATGCACCATCGGAGATGACAACCCAGCAGAAGAAGCAGTTGGTGGTTCGAGCTGCTGATTTTACTTTAATAGAAGGACAACTATACAAGATGGGACCAGATGAAATACTGCACAGATGTGTCCTCGAGCATGAAAAACCATTGATCTTGGCTGAAGCACATTCTGGAGCAATAGGAGGTCATTATGCAGGGAAAGCTACAGCACAGAAGATTTTGGCAGCCGGCTTGTGGTGGCCTACACTTCATAAGGATGCTAGGGAGTACTACCACAGTTGTGATATCTATCAAAGGATAGGAAAACCATCCAGGAGGGATGAGATGCCCCTCGTTCTGCAGGTAACTTTACAGGATTTTGACAAATGGGCTATTGATTTTGTTGGACCCATAAACCCCCCTGCAAAGAAATCAGGAGCAAGGTATATTATTACAGCAACTGAATACCTTACTCATTGGGCTGAAGCTCAACCAGTCAAGGATTGTAGCGCTACTACAACTGCGAATTTCATCTTCGACAATATCTTAACAAGGTTTGGATGTCCTAGAATTCTTATGAGTGACCAAGGGTCACACTTTTTGAATAAAAATATTGAAGCATTGACTGAATAATTTTAGGTATATCACCAGAAGAGTACTACGTACCATCCTCAAGCAAATGGAACTGTGGAAGCCTTCAATAAGATTCTTGAGCAGGCTCTGACCAAGGTTTGTAATATTAATAGAAATGATTGGGATCTCAGAATCCCGGTAGTGTTATGGGCTTATAGAACCACTTGTAAGAAGTTAACAGGTCACACACCTTTTAGGCTGGTTTATGGGCAAGAAGCAGTTATGCCAATGGAGTATATTGTTCCTAGTCTCAGAATAGCTACTTTCATAGAGATGGATGACCCATGTATGTTTAATAAAAGGCTAGCCCAGACAACAGAACTAGAAGAAGACAGATTCATTGCAGGGTTCCAGCAGCAAGTGCAGAAGGCTAGAGAAAAAGCATGGCATGACAGGCATATCAAAAAGAAGCAATTCTAGAGTGGTGATCTTGTACTCTTGTATGATAGCAAATTCATGAAGTTCCCCAAAAAGTTTAAGACCCATTGGAAAGGACCTTACATAGTTCAAAAAGTTAGTGATGGTGGCGCAGTCCAGTTAGCCAAATTAAATGGAGAAACTTTCCCTTCCATGGTGAATGGAAGTCGGTTGAAGAAGTACTGGGACAAATTGGGACCCTCTAATTAGAAATAACACAAGAAAGAAGAGTCTAAGTACCAAGAACAGTTGAAAGTGGGTACTAGACTATAATTAAGCTGTCAAAAGGTCACGGGTCATGCGTCACTGGTAAAGGCGAAGGTCCTTAGCATGGCGCAGCTAAAAGTTGAGTCACATATTAAAATTAGGACTGCCCAAGAAGATCAGATTTGGCGGCACTGGCACGTGCTCTTCATTGACCGTCCCCAATGATGAGATTTTACAAAATCTAGCGGCGCATGTATGATATCCATGACACTTGGTTTAGATCCACTATCCATCATGACCCATTATCAAAAATCCTGATCACCAGAGTCCTTAAAAAGACATCCATCTCCCACAGTTAGCCGTCTATAGTTTTGCAGTTCAGACCATGTTGAATGACTATAAAGCCCAGAAGCTGTTACTAGTGGTCAGAGAGAGATGTCTACAGAACCTTCTGAACAATCCACCGGAGTAGACATTCCTAACCAAGGCACAAAGAAAGGAATAATTTCTCTCTAAGAGATCCGAAGAAAGGCAGAAGTGCGCTCTACGTCGCACAAAGAAAAGCCCTGGTCTGCATGGGAAAATTCTGCAGCATCCCAAGCTGTAGCCTCCTAGGTTAGTAGAACCAGGGTAGTTGTTTGTCTTATGCACCTTGACATGTAATTCTGAGGGGACCCAAAGTTGTGGATGGTCAAGTGCTCGGCAAGCAGATTGAAAGAGG
The DNA here is from genome assembly GCA_001517045.1 of Pseudotsuga menziesii. Taxonomy (NCBI): domain Eukaryota; kingdom Viridiplantae; phylum Streptophyta; class Pinopsida; order Pinales; family Pinaceae; genus Pseudotsuga; species Pseudotsuga menziesii. The sequence continues at coordinate 288,850 of LPNX010949028.1, read as the reverse complement.
GGGGCTGCTGACAGATTCAGAAGGTTGTTACCAGCATAAAAATTCCAAAGGAAATGTACAAACAGCCAACGACTATATGAATGGCTTCAGCACACTACACACTACGTATCACCAGCAAGATTCTCCCACCAGAAGAGTCACAAAGTGCCTCGAGACAGGCCACAAGTGAGTCTTAGGGGCCTGTTGGGGCTCCGACTCTAAGGGTCCTTACTTTTGCTAACTCCACCGTTTTTGTGGAAGTGTAAGCGGAGTTACGACCCAAAATAGTCTTAGGGGTGTCACGGGTGGGTTGAAACCCATTTTTGTAATTAACCCTTGGTATAAATCCAGGGTTAGGGTTTTAAGCGCCCATGGTTTAAGGCCATGGTTTTGTAACAGTGCGCTATATAAATAGGCACTTATGTAAAGAAGTAGGGTTAGGTATTTAATGATTATATTACAAATCTATTGTAATGCGAAGATAAGATATTGTATAAGGGTTTTTGTAAGAAGTTAAGTCCCAGCTATGTGTGTGGACGACCTCTGCAGCTGTGTGCGCAGAGGGGTTTTTGGTGAAAAGAAAGATCTGCAGCTGTGTGTGTAGAGGCCTGCTGCTGTGTGCGTGGCTTTAAGGACTGAAAGGATTTGCAGTTGAGTGCGTAGATCAGAACTGTTGTTTTAGTTGTAAAGAGTTGAATAAAACATAGTTCTGTGGATGTAACCCCTACACTGGGGGTGAAGCACATTACATCTGGTGTTGTGGTTCATTTGTGTTGATTTGTTATTATATTTTATGTACTGCTAAGTAAATAACTGATAAAGTAAGATTGTTGTTAATAACTAGCTTCGCTGTGAATTCCCAGATAAGGGCTGTACAAGTAACTATTTGTTTATCTAACCACGAAGCTACATATTTGATAATAGAAGCATTGTGTTAAGTGATTATTAATAGTTAAATACTAAAGGTACAGTAAGATCCTCTCTTCTGCTTGCAGAAACCTGATTCTGCGGGACCCCATAGCTGTTTCGGGTGAGACTGTAGCCTGTTCGCAGGCTGCTACCGAAACAGCCAACACTATGGGTCTTTTGTTGGTGCGAAGTTAAAGGTAAAACCAGGGTCTGCCCATTTAGCCCAACATCTCCCTTCCAGACATCTCAAAGAAGAGGGAAGGAGGATCAAATTCAGAAGATAGAGAGAGATTTCATGCATTGGTTGCTGACACATCAAGCTCACCTAGTTTCATCATTGATTCTGGAGCTTCAAGACAGATGGTTTCGACTAAGGAGGCATTCACCTCACTTGACATGTCAAAAGGTCCACCAATTGTACTGGGAGATGAATCTCTCACTGAACGTTTGGGAAAAGGGAGGATTGATCTTGACCATGGTAAGTTCAACAATGTATTGTATGTTCCAGGTCTTGCCTCTAACCTCTTATCAGTGTATCAGATGACCCACACAGGGTCTCCAAAGAAGGTCATCTTCTCCCCTGATGAAGTTGAGATCACAAAGATCTCAGGTGGTAAATCCATTGCAAAAGGAGTTGAAAATCACACTTCGAAGGTATACATGTTCTCACACTTCCTACCCTACTCAAGCCCCTCCACTCTTCTAATTGATGCTAATGAGGCAAGCAAGATTTGGCATGAAATATTTGGCCACCTGAATTACAAGTATCTTTCTGATCTTAGTGAAAAATAAATGGTCAGAGGGTTACCAAAGATTAAGTTTTCCAAAGGAGTCTGTCAAGGATGCATCCTAGGAAAACACCCAGAGCATAAATTTGAGAAAGCTAGTCATGAGAGAACCTCTGCACCTCTTGAGTGGATCCATAGTGATGTTGATGGCCCATTTCCTCATATTTCAATGAGTCAGGCCAAATATGCATTGACATTCATAGATGACTTTTCTAGGTATTGCTGGGTTTACTTCCTGAAACACAAGTCTGAATTTTTTGGCCTCTTCAAAGTCTTTAAGGATTTGGTTGAAAACCAGTACGGGAGGAAACTCAAGGTCCTCAGATCTGAAAATGGTGGTGAGTATGTCAATTCTGAGTTCATTCAATATTGTGTAGATGCAGGTATTTAGATGCAACATTCTATCCCTTACACACCACAACAGAATGGTGTTGCTGAGAGGAAGAACAGATCACTGAAAGAGATGGTAACATGCATGATGGAGGATAAGACTTTGCCACCAAAGTTTTGGGATGAAGCTATAAACTATGCAGCCTATATATAGAATAGGGTGCCTCATAAAAATATTTATGGTATGACTCCTTTTGAAGCATGGAGTGGGCACAAGCCAGATGTGACCCACTTCAGGATTTTTGGCTCAAGGGCTTGGGCTAGAATTCCAACAGAAAAGAGGAACGCTTTGCAGCCCCAAATCCAAGAGTGTCTATTTGTTGGGTACTCTAAAGAGTCAAAAGGGTACAAGCTGATCAATTTGAGCACAAGAAAATCCTTCATTGAAAGGTGTGTTCAGTTTCAAGAAGAGCCCCTAGCAGTAGTGGAAGTTGGAGAATCCTCTTCACCACCAGAACCTTTGAATGTAAGTGAAGAGATAGTTGAACTTGCTGATTCTGATATGTCTGATAATGATGATTTAATTGAAGATCCTAATAGTCCTACAAGACCAAAAATGGGCAGCAAAGACCATTCATGCAGCTGGAGAATTAGCTGGAAATCCTAATGATCCTAGGAGGACTAGATCTCAGTTTGAGAGTGCTTTGTGCATGAAAGATCCTATGTTTGCAGAGAAATGATATCTGATGGTTGAATCATATCCATAGACATATGAATATGTATAAAATGATCCAATATGGAAAACATCCATGAAAGAAGAGTTCCACTCACTCCAGAAGAACAACACTTGGGAGCTGGTTGATCTTCCCCCAGGGAGGAAGCTAGTTCAGTGTAAGTGGGTTTACAAAACCAAATTTTCTGCTGATGGTTCACCTCTGAAATACAAGAACATATTGGTAGCCAAGGGATACTCATATTTACATGTCATAGACTACAATGATACCTTTGCACCAGTGGCAAATATGGACTCCATCAGGCTAGCCTTAACCATTGCAGCTTCAAAGCTGTGGGAGGTACACCACATGGATGTGAAGTGTGCTTTCCTGAATGGATATATCACTGAAGAGATTTACATGCAGTAGGATCAAGGATTTTCTACTAACCCATCTCTTGTGTGCAGGCTAAAGAAGTCATTGTATGGGCTTAAGCAAGCCCCCAAGGCTTGGTATGCCAAGATTGATAGCTTTTTACTATCACTAAATTTTGTTCAATGCAAGTCAGATTCAAATGTCTATTTTGAAGCTGATTCATGGTTCATTAATGATCATTGTTTTGCATGTTGATGACCTTCTCATTATGGAATCTCAAAGGATGAAATTGCATCCTTGAAGGATGCAATGAACCATGCCTTCTCAATGACTGATTTGGGCTTATTGAGCCAATTCTTGGGGCTCGAGATTGCTCAAACCAAAGAAGGAATCAAAGTACATCAGTCCAAGTATGCCTTGGATTTGATAAAAAAATTCAATATGAAGGATTGCAATCCAAGCAAGACTCCTTTCCTTTCAGGAGTTAAGCTTGAAGAAGCTGATTCTTCACCTATGGTAAACAATACATTGTATAGGAAATTGATTGGATGTTTGTTGTATCTTACACATACTCGAGCTGATATTTATTATGCAGTAAGTGTGGCTTCAATATACATGGATCAGCCTCATGAGATCCATTGGAGAGTATCCAAAAGGATCCTTAACTTTGTTCAGGGAACAAGGACTCATGGGATCTTCTACAAAGCTAAATCTGATCTTGATTTGATTGGGTTTACTGACAGTGATTGGGAAGGTGACAACACAGATAAAAATTCAACATCAATATATGTGTTCATTCTTGCTGAAGGGCCAATCAGCTGGTCAAGCAAGAAACAGAGTGTCATTGCACTCTCATCTACAGAAGCAGAGTACAGAGGAATTGAAAATGCAGCAACTCAATGTTTATGGTTGCAGGGGTTACTTGGTGAGGGTGGCTTCGAATCAGAATACTCAACTACTATATATTGTGATAATCAGAGTACCATTCAAATCTGCAATGATACAATTCAGAAATAGAGAACCAAACACATTGAGATCCATATGCACTACATCAGTCATCTTGTGCATGATGGCACCATTCACCTACTCTTCTGTTCATCTTCAGAACAAGTAGCAGATATATTCACCAAAGGTTTTTGTGAGAAGACATTCAACAATCTCAAATCACTACTGGGGATTGCTGATCATGCTGTGAAGCATGAGTGATGAAAATATTTCCAAATTTTGTTTTACTGTCCATGTTTAAGGGAGAATTTTTCCCACTGCGTTTTTGCCTCTTTCCTTGGTTAAATGGACATGCAGTATGTAAAGGGTGACTAAGCCTTGTTGCTAGGCCCTATAATTTTCTGATATTTTACTCATAAGTCAATCTTAAGGGGGGGTGTTAGAATAATCAACCCATATTTAGCTACCTTAGACATTAATTAATCCAATTTTTGTCTTATTTGCCTAGTTTCCATATTCCACCTCATGCAAGTTGTCCTCCACACATCCATAGTGGTCAAACTTGCTAAATTTGAGTCATGGAGTGCTTGGGAAACCACTTGGAATCAAATATGCTTTATTCCTGGCCTTCCTAGCGCATATCTACTTTTTCTGCTTTATTGCCTGCTTTTTCTATGTTTTAAGGCAATTGGGAAAGTTTTACTAGGTGAAGTTAACTTGGTTTTTGTCCTCATCATCCTCCACCCTTTTCTCCTAATAAAAGAATGTATGAGTTGTCCTTCCATCATCTATCAGCTTTCCTAATTGATTTTTCCAATTCGTGAGCTCCTAGACAGATTTGGAAACTGCTTTAGGCACCTATGGGGGATTTGCGTAGATTTAGTAAGCCTACTTTTGACCAAATTCGAATGGCATCCTTATGCATTCGAATCTCTCATGTAATTATTTATTGTGGTAGCCTATGACTTCATAGGGTTAGATATTGTACAATTATTCAATACAGATTAGTGTTCTGCTCCTTATTCAGTCTCCTTTGTGAGTAATTTGCATGTGTAATTGGAAATTTTTGTGAGTGTAATTGTTCTAACACCTGGGTTCAATTTCCACACTACTCAATCAGAAGGGTTCGTTGCCCGTTTCACTTGGAAATTCCTTTCAGCAGCCAGCTACTTTGGGGTTCCTGTGGTACTCCTCACAATGAGTTTCTGGGCAAAGCCCAAGTACTTCCCATAGTTGAAGCAGTCAGGGACTTATGTCCTCAAAGGCTGTAGAATTGATTGAAATTAGTGTAAATTTGGTAAATTTTAAGGCTTACTCAGCATCATGAATTGAGTTGGATTAATTATTTGGTATGGTGTGTTGGTTTTCTTGTTTGTTTTGATATTTGGTTGTTTGCAATATGGTTTATGAATTCATGGTAGATTTCATATCATGGTTTTGTATGCAAACATAAACATAAATTTGTAAGCAAGTATAGTGATTAACCCTGGATTGTTGGCCTAACTAAATGTATACCTCTCAGTGATATTCTTCTTCAACCAAGAGAAGGTGCTAAGCTCTCAACACAATGGGACTAAGCCCATCCGTAGATCCTCAGGTCACCTCCCAGGTGCTAGGTTAGTCAATAGCGAGGACGCTTAGCACCATGAGAAGTCCTCCTTCTCTACCCCCTCCACCTTCCAGGTCACCCGGTTTTTGGTGGTTTGGGAAAAATACCATGGAGTGCCTAGATCTATACGAGATTACCCTTCGTCGTATCCTAGAATACCCCGGAGGGTGATGACTGGGTAGAGGAGGAAGGGGGCAGCAAGATGGTTATTTTTTAAGTCACTTTTAGTTAGACTAGTTCATTTTATTAAGCCTTAATGATTGATTTAACATATACACATTGATCATGGATTGATTTGCAAAAAATAAAAATTGGAATTGAAAAAGACCTACAATGGTGGACAGAGGCAGTTGGGCCGCACTAACAGTCCTATGAAACTGAAAATTACTATCAATTAAAATTAAATTCAACTTCTATGTGACAGGTCGCACATTTCTGACCAAATCTAGCGAGGGGGGCATGAGATTTTTCCATAAATGAGTGAGGGGGTCACACAGAATGTGAAAACAGCCACAACCTGAGCTTTTGGGCTGAAGCCACACCTATCTGGGGATTAAGTGTGCCCTGGGCACACCTGTTTGCTCATTAAGAGCACCCTAGTCTCACCTTTCCCCCAATAAGAGTGCCCTGCTCCGGAAAGGGTTTTTTTGGTGATGCAGGGTTAGATCTAAGCGACAGTAACTGGTATTGGGGTCAGTCTGACTCGGCTTGGACTAGAAGAGGCTTCGACACTAACTAAAACAGGAAATAAAGCATATTTAAGATAGATCTATCATAAGATTTCTGAAAACTAGGGAAAAATTGAAAAAACTTGAAAACTTGAAATTTTTGGACCAGGGATCCTGTGGGATCAACCCGGTATGGTCACCAAAGTTGTAGTGAGGATTTCTCCTCACTGCAGGAGCAAGAATGGCTCCCTTTTGCCTATAGGGAAAAATGGTAGGTTCCTACTCTCTGAAAATAGGAAAAAATGAAATGGAAATAGCATAAACAGAACAGTAAAATAAACTAAGCTAATCTCGTGACAGAAAACTAAAACTAGACTAAACTATGAGCTAATAACAGAAAAGAAAGAGGGAGATGAAGCCGTTGTGAACCCCTCTGTAGAAAATGGGTTAGGGTTCCGCCTCCTTGAAACTTGCAAGAAACCTAAGCTACTACAATGGCAAACCTGCAAGCAATATCAACAATAGAACCTGCAAATAAAAATAACAGTTAGAAAATAAAAACAATTAGACAAGCATGAAAAGAAATGCTATACCTCACTTGGGTGGAAATGGGCCACCATGCCCTAGCTCATGGGAGCACCTCTCTCTTGGTTGGGAAGCAATGTCTTGATGGGATGGAGATGGAGGAGAGGGAATGTGGGTGGTTTGAGAGCCAAAGGTCTCAAAGCATCCATGAGCAGCATAACAATAGGCAAGTGAGGAGTGTTTTGAGAGTGACCCCCCACCCTCCATTTATAGTTTTTCCAAGGGGTTTTAGGGTTTTAAGCCCTTGGTCAAGGCTTTAGCCCCTTTTTTGGGCCTTTATCCCCTTCTGCCCTAATTTTAGCCCCTTTTAGGGTTTTAGCCCCTTTTTGAGGGCTTTAGCTCCTAGGAGGCTATTTTGGGCTCGTTTTTGGGGTTTTTAGCCCTTAGGCTTCATCATTAGGCTCTTTTGGAGGTGTAGGGGTCAAGTGGAGGGTCTTATGGAGTGAAATGAGTGTTGTGAGATGGTGTCCTTAGGTGGTGTAGGGCATTGGGAGCTATGTGGGGGATTTTTGGGTTAACAGACGTTATAGGAAAATTGGTTTGGACTTTCAGGGGATCAGCAGTCATTCCTTTGTGTGACACGATGAAGCTTATGAGACATCCCGTTGGGACACTGAAAAACACGCTTGAAAGGGATCAAGCGGATTTTGTACTTATGACATTGTAGGAAGGCTTGCCGCAAGTCATCTATTTGTTGTCTCTTTCTTCTGTGACTGTGCAATGAGGTTGTCAAGATAGACCAACATGATGTGGATGAGGTTGTGGAAACAGTGTGTCATGGCATGGTGGAAGGTGGCTCCAGCATTCTTCAGACCAAAGGGAATTACTCGATACATGAATGTGCCCCATGGGGTTGTGAGTGCATTCTTGTAACGATCTTCTTTTCGGATCTGGATTTGGTTATATTCAGAGAACCTGTCCATGAAGTAAAAGACCTCATGTCTGGCGCATGCATCGATAATGTCATCGATGAAGGGTGTTGGGAAGTTGTATTTAGGACAAGCCCCATTGAGATTGCAGAAGTCTATGCAAATGTGGATGGTACCCTATTTTTTACTCATGGGAACAGGATTTCAAACCCAAGTGGTGTACACAATGGGGTAAATGAACTCAACTATGTGTAGCTTCTCAATTTCATCTTTGACCGCGACAGCTTTAGAGGGATGGATGGGCCTTTTCTTTTGGCGCACGGGGGCCACATCGAGCCATGTGTCGATGTGGTGCTCCACAATGGATGGATCCAACCTGATAATTTCAGTGTAGGACCAGGAAAAGATGTCACAAAATTCTTGGAAGAGGTATTTGTAGGAAGCAACTTCTTCTGGGGAGCAAGATGCTCCCAGCATGATTTCTTCAACAACCTCAGGATTGGTTGATATGTTGATTTTTATTGTTGGCGAGATATTGGCCATGTTCCCTTCTTTAAAGGAATCTAGATCTGAAATGGGATTTTTGAACCAGTCGAATTTCCCATGAATGAAATATTTGGTTTCCATGGAAAACTGGTCAGACTGTGACACAAGCTCTTTAGGGAGGAAGAATGAGTGATGGTGCATGTCATCCCATGGGTATTTCAAGGCAGTTAAATGCTTAAGTATCTCCTCATAATTTTGGAAGCAATGAAGAGACAGGTCTGATGGACCGTCCTTGATAGTGGAGACAAGAGGGTCTGTAGAACTAGACATCATGTAAATGGATGTGGTGTCTGAAGAAGGAGGTGGGGGTGGACTTATTCGATCATAGTGATCTCAGATTCAAGGGAATGTTGTTGAAGTTTGGCTAGAGACATTTGGAACTCATAAAACTCTTGGCAGTGGTGAGAATAGTGTCCATACAATTTGTAGAGGGTGCAAGGATGGTTTGTTCTCAATGACTTGTTTCTCACTATTGGACCGCTTGGGAGTTCAACCACAGGGAGGTTTTATGTTGTATCCATGGCATCCAAATGCACATAGATTATGGGAATCTAAGGGAAAGTTTGAGTTGGATGGCCCTGTTCTTTGTAGACAGCACAAGGTGGAATCTGTCAAGGTTCAATAGTAGTTTTCACGTTTTCTACCCTAGCCCTTTTTGGGTGGGGCGATGTGGGTGTGGGTGCGGTAGTTGGTTTTTGCGGGTCGGGTGGAGGATGAGATTTGAATGTAATGGTTTGCACAGGGTTAAGACTACATGATGCATTGGAATTTTGGTGGGTGGATCAAGGTACCACATGGAAATCCCCAATGTGAAATTGGGTAAGTTTAAGGTAGCCATTACTAGCGTACTCATGACACCAGGAGGGGGAATGAGGAAGGAAATTGTGTGGACTGGAGAGGAGCCCAGATAACTCCTTGATGGTTGCATGTGGGGATGAGGTTGTGGTGGTGGCTAGGCATAATGTTGTGGCTACGGATGATGCTATGGCTGTTGATGATGTTGCGGCTATTGATGATGCTGTGGCTATTGATGGTGTTGCGGCTGCGGATGGTGTTGTGGTTGAGGTTGGGGTTGTGGCTACAGTTGATTCTTGGGTGCAGTAGTGATAGATGAGAGAATACAAAAATCCACAGTCTCATTTGGTTTCAGTGGTGGTGAAACTAAGGGGAAAGAAGTCGTCATGGTGGTATCGACAAACAACCCAAGGCCCACATTCAAAAATGGGGAGGCTGGTATGTTGTCAACCATGGTGTTGACCATAGGGATAACACTGGTGGGTGCGGTTAGCCCTTGAGGATCAATGGTGTTGATTGTAGGGATAACATTGGTGGGTGCAGTTAGCCATTGTAGATCGTTATAAGTTAGTTGGTCAACGTCACAATTTTCCCTTCGTGAGGGAACATCATGAGGTAGAAAACAGTTGATGCTACAACTCTCATGGTGTACATATAACTTCTTTCGAGGAGAAGGTTATAGTCCAACTGACATTGAAAAACTCTATGACAATGAGTACTATTTTCCCAGCCAATGTGATGGGAAAGTGTGGGAGAATACCTTGGGCTTTAGTGGGCTGGCCATCAAAATCCTGCAGATTAGTAGAGGATGGCTGTAGAATTGGGGATCCAAGCTTATGCCAGACTAAGGTAGACATAACGCACTTGGATTCCCCCTCGTCCACTATGCACCTGTGCATTACTAGATTCTGAATGAATACCAGGATTTGGATCAACTTGGATTCAGAGGGGTCTATAGCACCAAGGGAATCTAGTAAGGATTTCCACTGTGTTGGGCAAGTTTTGAGTACCTCAAGAGCAGACATGGTGGTAGGTGTTTGGGCCAAATCATCCATGATGTTGTAGCTTACAGTAACTCTATCCGTGACGTTGTTGGAAACCCTCCATATGTGGGGACAGGGAGGAAAAGGGGGTAAATGAAGAGGTGCATTGGTTGTTTTAGATGCAGATGCCGCTGATGTGTGAGCAGGTTTGGTATTAGTTCTGTACTGATTTCATTTGGTTTATAAATTGACCTCTTTAGTTGTCATGGCTAGCAAGTGGTGAAGACATGTTACTGCTATCAGAGGTGCCCCCAGGGTGTTGGGATTGGGTTGGGGAGTAGGTGTAGTTGCTACCAATCCTTGGACTGGAAATGGGTTTTGGAGGACCATAGGTGGAGGCCCTGGTGGTGCCGGGTTGCGTTGAGCTGGGGTTGCCGTATTGGTAGCATGTTGAACCTCATTTTGAATGGCTTGTTGGGCTAAATTGGAAGACCCGGGTTTCACCTTTAACTTCGCACCAACACAAGACCCACAGTGTTGGCCCTTTCGGCGGCAGCCTATGAACAGGCTACAGTCTCACCCGAAACAGCTATGGGGTGCCGCAGAATCAGGTTTCTGCAAGTAGAAGAGAGAATCTTACTGTACCTTTAATCTTTAACTATTAACAATCACTTAACAAAATGCTTGTAATATCAATTATGCAGCTTCGCGATTAGATAAATAAACAGTTACTTGCATAACCCTTATCTGGGAATTCACAGCGAAGCTAGTTATTAACAACAATATTAATTTAGCAGTTATCTACTTAACATCGCATAAAATATAATAACAAATCACACAAATGAACCACAACACCAGATGTCACATGTTTCACCCCCAGTGTAGGGGTTACCTCCACAGAACTGCGCTTTATTTAACTCTTTACAACTAAAATGACAGTTCTGATCTGCGCACTCAGCTGCAGATCCCTTTAGTCCTCAAATCCATGCACACAGCAGCAAGCCTCTACGCACATAGCTGCAGATCTTTCTTTTCACCCACAAAACCCCTCTGCGCACACAGCTGCAGAGGTCGTCCCGCACACAGCTGGGACTTAACCTTCTTACAAAAACCCTTATACAATCTCTTATCTTTGCATTACAATAGTTTCATAAGATAATCATTCAAGACCTAACCCTACTTCTTTACATAAGTGCCTATTTATATAGCGCACTGTTACAAAACCATGGATTTACACCGTGGGCGCCCAAAACCCTAACCCTGGATTTAACCCAAGGGTTAATTACAAAAAGGGGGTTCGACCCACCCGCGACACCCCTAAGACTATTTTAGGCTGTAACTCCGCTTACACTTCCTCAAAAACCGTGGAGTTACCAAAACTAAGGACCTTTAGGGTCGGAGCCCCAACAGGCCCCTAAGACTCACTTGTGACCCGTCCCGGGGCACTTTGCGACTCTTCTGGTGGGAGAATATTCTTTGTAAGGATATTGAAACGACTGTTGAGGTTGTGTATAATGTCATCAGCTACTTTCTTTTTTTCCACCAATTCCTGTAATACTGAGGATGATACTTCATTATCCTTTTCCTGCGCAAAAGCATCGTAGTTCTTCAAAATTTTGAGCTGACTCTCTGCAGCATTACTTAATTCCAATGCTTCATCGACAAGTGGCTGTAGTGAATTTTCCAGTAGTGTTACCTTCGTCCTGCAGGAGTCGATTTCCTACTAGAGCTCCTTGCTTCGCTTCACCTTAGCCATTTTCTGCATAGGAGGTAGCGTCTTAATTTCTGCTCTGACTGCATCTAATTTTTCCTGTCGTAGATTGATGGTTTCTTGTACCTTACATATATCTGGGTGGTCCTGTAGGTTCTCCCATGCTTCAATACTCTCTTCCAGCAGCTTTCCTGCGCTGCCCACAATATCTGATATCTTTGCTGCAGATGCCTGGATGTCCCTGTGGTGTTGTTCTTGGACCTCAGGTGGGGTTTCTGGAGGGATGCGGAGTTGAAGCTCCACGATCTGATTCTGGTGTTCTGTTTTTAACTTTTCAATTTCACTGTGATACTGTTGGGCATAGTCTCTTGGCTTGGTAATTCTCTGCTCTGGTTCTTCTTCGTCTTGGATGTCGAAGTCAGGAAGACTCCGACATGCCTCATCCAGCGCTTGCGCCAGTGTAGTTCTTTTATGTTCATCCTCTTTCTTCTTTTGCGCAACTTCTTCCATCCTTGCTACGAGATTTTGGCTTTGCTTCAAGGTGTCTTCCAACTGAATTTGAGAAAAGTGATCTCGAGCGTGGATTTCCTTCGTGATGGCTAGCTGGCAGAGGTGCAATTCTGTCATAGACAGCTTAGTGTAGTCGATCCCAACTATCATACTCATCTGCGGCCGAGAATCTACATCAGCCAGTATTAGAGCTGCGCTCGACACTTGGTCCCTGTTATCTCTAGTCGGCCATTGCCTCATATCCTGCTGCGCGGGTGCTGGGGTACTACTTGGCACTATACTAGTCGCTGATTTTGTTACTAACTCTTTCAGCTCTGATACCCTGTTTGCTACGCCCGTGAGCGCAGCAAGATGCACATCCATGAACTGTGACCACTTGTGAGTTAGTGTTTTAGTAGATTTGTCGAGGGCTTGCTCAAGCTCTTCCAATGTCAGAGTGACTCCTTCATCTAGATTTTTGTCCTTTGACGTTTTTGTCTTCTTGCGGGACTGAGGCTTGGTTACCTCCTCTACCTCTGGCGATTTGCGCTTAGTTGATCGATTGAGATCTGATAGAGTGTTGACCAACTCCTCATCCTCTTCTTCATGGTCTCCATCTCCACCTTGGCCATTTCCATCTTGCTGCGAGTCACTTAGGTCTTCACTGTTTTCCAGCGGGTTTTGCTGCTGCGTCTGACTGGTACCGGCACCTGTATGGGTAACAGGAGGAACTGGAATGGTGGGTTTTTTTCCTGCATATTTCAACCAGTCAGTCGGCCACTGTTGAACTATGCCCAGGATGTCTGTTTTGGTTACTACATAGGGTAACTTAAACCACTGATGTATTGGATCTGCACGGGCTTGAATGAAAACATGATGCATGTCGACACTGAAGTTCGCGGCACCTTCATATTGAGAGAACAGCTCATGGGTAAGTCATGGTATTCACAAGATCTCATAGTGTATACTCATGCCATAAAAGGTGAACACAGTGTTCATCATCTGCTGAGATGTTCTGTTGGACGACAGCCAGAGGGATGCGTATCTTACTGCACCCGGCATGCCTGGGGGTGCCTCCACGAACTGAGCCTCAGTGGGTTCTTTCCACCCAATTAATGCAATAAGTATTAATAGCCAGGAATAATGAAAAGGTCTACCTTTTTCCTGTGCATCACGGGTATCTTCCAGGAATTCCCTCGCAAGATATGCGGACCAGTTGTAAGTGTAACCCTCAGCGCAGTTTATGGCGATTCTGATAACTGGGGCAGGTACTTCACTGGGCCTGCACTTTCACAGGAGTTTGCATGCTAAGAGCTCAGCTGCAAAGCGGATGTTCCTGTCCTCAATTGTGGAAATGTGATACCCTCATTTCCCCTTGGTCAGGCCAAAACGGTCCTTCATGCTCTGCGCGAGCTTCGTATCCTCGTGTTTTGATGGAAATTCAGTGCTCGGATTAGGCCCTGCTATCGATAACCCTGTGATATTATGAATAAGCTCGGCATTGATAGGAATTTGCTGGTCTCCTATCCACATGTGGACGTCATGTACTAATGCTAACAGCTATTTAACCACGACGGTCACTTGTGTGCTACGCCCAAAATGAGGAGTATCAAGCATTTTTAATAGGTCAGCTGTGTCCAAGCCGGCAGCCCACTGTCGCACTTCCAATAGTGTCACGTTATTGTCTGGGTATTTGACGCGATGCAAGTATTGAGCAGGTGGGAACTATGGAAACTTGCTATGATCATTTGTGTCATGGTCGGCATACTTGAGCCGGTCTATTTTTCCTATCATGGTGCCAACCAGCTGTACGCCCAGTGGCAGCGAGGGTGTGCTTAATGTAAACTGCTTTGTCTGCTGGGGTGGCTGGACGCCTGGCCGGACGGGCTGGAGATACGGTGGCCTTTGTGGTTCAATGTGCTCTTCTTCTCCAGGCGGGACCTGTGTTGAACTAGGTGGATCCATCTGATGAGTCCCTAATGTTTGCCCTGATTTCCTGTGTCGGTCTTCGTTTCGCTTGGAACGAACTTCAGGTTTAAACTTTTTCCTGGCGGACCGTGTCTGCATCGGCTGTGGCGGGGCTGGGTAAGCTTCTTCACAGGGCACAGGGGTATGTGGGGGATCAGAATGACTCTGGAGACCTCCCTGTTCGAACTCTCTTACTAGATCCTGAAGCTCTCGCTCGGCCGTCATGCGTTCACTCGTAAGTGTCAAGGAAATGCAGAATGTGTTTTTTTCCAACTTAGGGATCTTCTTATACACTTTATCAATCAAATTTGTTAGGACGATGCATTTAAGGCACCAAATCCGATAAAAATATTGTCCGACCGGTACCGGATTTTCCCTGATCTCATTAGTAAAAACAATTAAGGTAATTAAAGTGGCCATGCCACCAATTCGGCTGTTTTCCAACGGTTGGATTTTAAGCTTTGTCGTGTTTTTGTGCTCCGGTAAAATCATTGTCTTAGCTTCGTCACAACGGGAAACCTTGGTACAACATTGCTCCGCGGTCTGTCCTGGTAAGATCTGTGATGGGGCTATTAGGTTTGGTGCACTAACTTCTTGGTTCTGCTCCTTAGTTTGGTACTCAGTTCTTTCTTGATCATCAACTGCCTTGTCATGGATCAGTCTGACATATGCATCTAAAGTAGGGAAAACTTCGTTAACAGAAAATGTAAGTATAAAAGTATCAACAAGATCATCCCAACTTACAGTACCGTGTCAAAGCTCGACCTCCATATACTAGTTTTTTGCTATAGGTTCCAACGTGTGCACAAACTTATGCACCCATTCCTCGCGAGGTACATGTTCCCATGCTGCATAACATTGCTTCAAATGTTCCTGAGGAATGTTCTTCCCATTGAACTTACTTCGCACCCCTTGATATTGGTCTAGGAATCGGAGGCATAGAAATTTCTGGCAAGCTTCCCAACTGTGAATGTACTTCCTGTGGCCTTTCCACCATCTCGCTGCTGTAGCTCTTAATGCTGCTTCCAGAGTCTGCATTCTCTGTGATTCTAGCACTTGTTCTGAAAACTGCACAATAAATTTTCCTGGATCTGTCAACCCATCATATGTAGGCAAGTCTCTGACCTGTGCACTAAGGCATCTAAGAGATTTGGTAATTCATGCGCACCGATGGCCATGTAGCTCGTATAGTCGATTCTTCCAACTCTCTAGACCATCATCTGAGTCAGACATGCAGGAGCTATCACATTGCCAATCCATTACACCTTCAGCATTAGGCTTGACATAATCTTCTTCTTTAGCTGTGATATTATAGATGTGGTCCAGAATATCATGATCTTCTTCTCTGACCGGCTCCGTATATCTTTCTCCTTGAGAAGGATCTAATGGTAGTATAGCTCTCAATCCCTTCCCTTCAGAAGTCATTTGTCTCTTTTTAAGATTGATAACTGCATCACTATCTATTTCCCACTCAATTCCTAGCAAAGCTGGATAGGGGTTACTGTCATCAATGATCTCAATAACTTCAAAATATGCTACAGTACTGACTCCATCTATATCCACTGGTACCTGAGGAAATCGTCCTAAAGGTACAATCCTCTACTGATTGGCTAGTCTCAACTGTATAGGTGACCAATCAAGGGTAGGTTTTCCCATTTGTTCCCATCTTTGCTTAGTTAAAATATTGACTTCAGAACCCAGATCTAAAATAATATCCTTCATGTCATACTCTCCTACCTGAGCATGTAGTCTCATCTCTCTTCCAATTCTTCTAACTCTACTAACAGCTCTTTCGCTATCAGGACTTTGATGAGGTTCACAAGACTGAATAACTTTTTGTAATTCATTTAAGGCATTATGATTTCTTAACAGTTTGAGGCAACTCTGTAAAAACGATGACAGAGTACTTACTTGGCCTTGTGAGTCTTCCTGGGATTGCAGCTGCTGAGGCTGCTTGTTTGGTGCTGGTAAATCTGAATCAACAAAGTCTTGTCTGGCCTCCAAAAAGGTTTCTTTTTCTCATCGAACATCAAATTCTGGAGTCTTCTCTACGGCCTTGCGGACCCAAGCTTCGTCAGGCTTCTTCGCCTGATACTGTGCCTCTGTCGTAGCTCCGCTTCTTGTAACAACATTAACAGCTGGGATCGGTCGTGGTTTGTCAGCAATCAACTGGACACTTGGACTAGGTTTGTTGTTTCTTTCTTGGATATTAGCTAGTAACTGTGGGAACTTCTCGATGACATGATCAACTACTCTGCAGTATTGGCATGTCATGGTTGGGTTTTGATAGTCTCGAGCTAGATGTCCTGCCTGATGGCAGTTATAGCAAATAACTTGACCTCGACCTCCACCAGGAATACCATGACCATGGCCTCTAAAACTGCCTCGACCACCTCGGTAACCATATCCATCATTGCCTTGTGCATCTGGGTAGATCCTATAAGTGTTGTAGGTCCATTCCCTCATAAGGTCAAAATTGCGACATTCATCTTCATTGTGGCCAACGGACTTACAGAATTTACAGTAAGGGTTTTTCAGGACTTGAACATACCTCTGTAATAGATAGCAGTCTTCCGGTCGATGTTGGCCAATAGTTCGACAGATCTCACAGTACAGAACACTAGGATTTAGCAGGTTTAGTGTGCTAGTATTCAAATAGTTTCTCAGTGCCGGGCATTGGTCCTTGTCGTGGCCTTCTATTCGACAACGTATACACCATACCTCTTCACGGGTGGCTTTCCCTTTTTTCATGTCGTGAATTTCTAAAGCCATCTCCGCAAGCTGTGCTTGAATTTGAGCTATACCAGAATTATCTTCGACAGGTGCAGTTTCAAGTTTTATGGCAATCTCTAAGGCCTCTTGCTGATCAGCAACCTTCTGTTGCATGAGTGGAGCTCTGATGTGAGGTAATAATGCTGCAATAAACCACTACTTATGTTGTGCTGGTCCAATCGTGAAGCTAACTTGATCAAGCAGAACTTTGAATATCTGATCAAAGTCCCACACAGATTCGCCTCGCCGCTACTGAATCTCTTTTAACTCAGTGATGCACTGCGACTCAGATTTAGGTTTCTTAAATTCTCGGATCAGTGCTGCTTTGATGTCAGCCAAGACAGGATTCTGCGTGCTACCAAACTTCATAAACCAAGTTAGGGCTCGGTCTTTGAAATAAGTGATCAGCTGTGCTCGTCGAACATCTATGTCCGTAATATTCTTCGCGGTCCACACAGCTTCGCATAGAAACCAGAACTGTTCTGGATCTTCTGACCTAGTTCCTTTAAAAACCGGTAGTTTGATGTCATCATGAACATGGGACATCTAGGATCTAGGGGGGGAAGAAGGGTTTGAACTAGTTGGGGACAACTGACCTGTGACAAGGATACTCGGGCTAGGGTTACTTTCAGACTGCGACAGGTTCTTAGGGATAATAGGTCTCTGCTGCAGGGTTATCGGAGGGTTTCTAACAGAGGGGACCTTGACAGACTCAGAGGCTTCAGAGCTTAAAGGGGTATACTCAGTGGAGGATCCGAGATCTCTCTTACATCTTTTTCCGTTTCGCAGCAAACCACTTTGCTCGTCGCAGTCCCAGTCACTTCCAATCATAGGTTAGCAATACTAGATCTAACAATTTGATTCGATAAGCAACATTCCTTTTTCAGCCAATAGTATTTTAATATTCAAAATAAATAGGTTCAAGTACTTACCCCTTGGTCCTTTGAAAAATTTCCGTTCAGCTTCGCTAAAGGAGGCACTTGTGTCAATGGCGAACTCCGTCACAAATGCTTCGAGAGTTCGCGCAGTCCAAAAATCCACGGCTCGCGAGATCGCATTGTTCACTCTTTTCAAGATAGCGATTCTCGAAGGGGTCCAGGGAGGAAACTAATTTTCTTGGAAGTTCATCCTCCTTTCTGTTAACCTGGATAACCACTGGTGCAACTCTATGTGTATAGAACCAAAGAAAATTTCATGAACATCAAAAAAGACGTACCTTTACAAAAATTGTTCCGCGCTATGACAAGGATCTTTGTTTTCCTGTTCTGCAAACTTGAAATAGGTCGCTTCGATCCAATCACCAATTTCTTTTACAGAGGGCTGCCAAAACATAGCCCTCGAGGTACGATGTAGATCTCTCTTCAACAGATACTGAGTTCAACCACCAACGGAACCAATTTGTTGGGATAAATGGGTAGACCTGGGTTTCACCTTTAACTTCACACCAACAAAAGACCCACAATGTTGGCCCTTTCGGCAGCATCCTGCGAACAGGCTATAGTCTCACCCGAAACAGCTATGGGGTGCCACAGAATCAGGTTTCTGCAAGCAGAAGAGAGAATCTTACTGTAACTTTAATCTTTAACTATTAACAATCACTTAACAGAATGCTTGTAATATCAATTATGCAGCTTCGCGATTAGATAAATAAACAGTTACTTGCACAACCCTTATCTGGGAATTCACAGCGAAGCTAGTTATTAACAGCAATCTTACTTTAGCAGTTATCTACTTAACAACGCATAAAATATAATAACAAATCACACAAATGAACCACAACACCAGATGTCACGTGGTTCACCCCCAGTGTAGGGGTTACATCCACAAAACTGAGCTTTATTTAACTCTTTACAACTAAAACGACAGTTCTGATCTACGCACTCAGCTGCAGATCCCTTCAGTCCTCAAAGCCGTGCACACATCAGCAAGCCTCTACGCACACAGCTGTAGATCTTCCTTTTCACCCACAAAACCCCTCTGCGCACACAGCTGGGACTTAACCTTCTTACAAAAACCCTTATACAATCTCGTATCTTCGCATTACAATAGTTTCATAAGATAATCATTCAAGACCTAACCCTACTTCTTTAAATAATTGCCTATTTATATAGCGCACTATTACAAAACCATGGATTTACACCATGGGCGCCCAAAACCCTAACCTTGGATTTAACCCAAGGGTTAATTACAAAAAGGGGGTTCGACCCACCCGCGACACCCCTAAGACTATTTTAGGCTGTAACTCCGCTTAGACTTCCTCAAAAACTGCAGAGTTACCAAAACTAAGGACCTTTAGGGTCGGAGCCCCAACATGGCTTGCTTGGTGCGACCCATGAAGGGGAATTCGTGTGTATAATGCTCGTAGATCTCACACAACTTGCATGGCTGATTTGTGCACAATGGAGCATTGCGTCTAGGTGCATTTGGTTGCTGAGGATTTTGGGTTGGCTGATTTTCCCTAGCATTGTTGGGAGGGTTTGGGTGTTGACCTCCTCCCTGTGGTTGATTCTTGCCTTGGTTCTGGGCTCTGTTATTTATGTCTTTCCCTTGTTGGTTATTGGGGGCTGGATGGTTGGGATAGTTTTGCTGTACAAACACTTGTCCTAAAGGTGCTGGTGGAGTGGGGGCGGGAGATTGAGAGGCTTGCACATGTGGGGAATAGTAGACTTGGGGGGGTGAAGGTGCCACAAATGTGGGCATTTGTCCCGCATATTGTTGTGTCAGCCAAGCTAATGCCTGGGCCTGTTGCTGTGGCACAGGTTGTGCATAAGAAGATGTAGCTCCATACTGGGACATCATTCTTGCATAGTTGAGAGTTTGGTTTTGGTAGGAAACACTGGGGGTGTTTCTTGGTTGTGGTGGTATTGCAGGTGGTGTCGGACTGTACTATGGTTGGTGGGAAACAAAACTTATGATTCCATCTGTGGCATGGGATGGATGCCCCCGGTGCATCCCAGTAGGAGGTTCCTGCACAAGGAGAATCTGGAATGACAATGTAAAGGTATCCAGATTGTACGTAGATGAGGTCAAACTGTTGGGCCTTCAAGATGGCCTCTTCCTCTATTTGAGGACATTCAGAGGTGACGTCCTTGGCTATCAGTGGCAGCAAGGTTTTCAAGAACCAGTCTAGGAATATCTTTTCATCATGCTTGATCTTGTACACACTGTGATGTCACCTCCACTCATGGATGTGGTTGGTGGTGTGGGTCACAGTGTTCTGGTGGCAAGATAGCAAGATTTCCACTCCTTTATCATATCTGGTGGGGAGTTGGAAATATTACAGGAACATGAAGGCCAAGGAGTTGAAATATGGATACTTAGCGTGTGGTAGCTCAATGTACCACTTGGTTGTAGCACCTGTGAGGGTCCGTTGGAATAGTTTGAGTCTAATCAAATCATTTATGATTCTATTTGATGAGCACCATAGGTGAAACATCATGATATGGTTTTGGGGGCACTCCCCTGCCTTCCCTTCAAACTTGGGAATGTCTGAGGGGAGTTTGGTTAGCATGGGAGGCCAAAAGGTTTGATGGCAGATAGGGTCATTTGTTAACCGAGCCAATTCAAGCAGGTTGAGGTGTGCCATGAAAGGAAGGTTTGACCCACGATTGATATGTGATGGAGCGGTAGCAGTGGTGGGGTTTACAGGAACATGATGCACCTGTGTGACTGGGGGTACTTGTGGCATAGTTATGGCCGAGCCACTTCCCCTGTGTATGGTAAGAGGCACAGTTTGAGTGGAAGGGCCACTGCATGCATGTATGATAGGAGGGACATTGCAGGTGGAAGGGCCACTACCCCAAGGCATGCCAAGTAGGATAGTGTGACTGGACGAGACACTGCCCCCAGGCATGATAGGTGGGACAATTTGATTGGTCAGTATGGGTGGTGGTAGCTGACTTATGATAGTTTCAATGACCATTCTAGGACCACTAGCAGGGGTGTTGGTGGTGGTGTGGGGTATGGACATGGGTCTAGGTTTGCACCAGTCATGGAACTAGATGGTGCAGTATGTAGATATGGCTGAGATTGGTATGATTTTGAGTCTAAATTAGAGGCTGTGTGGCCTTCTGATGGTGTAGAGGGTCATCGAGAATGGTCTTGGCAGTGTTGGTTCAAGGACCCAAACTGTGGTGGATCGCCTCTTAGAAGTGAGGAAGAACGTGGGGGATCAATTGTGTCTGGTTGGTATGTCTAGTGGTGAAATATGGTAATGAAATTTTGGACCCCGGTTTTAATGGGTTCCTATTGGATTTCAGGTGGTCACTCATCCACCAAGACTTCTAGGAGATAACGCTTGGCTTTTTCCTCATGGGAGTGCTAGTCAAGTAGTGGGGGTGGTTGCTCATTTCACTTAGCAATTCCTCTCAGCGACCAACTAGTCTGGGGTTCTTGAAATACTCTTCACAATGAGTTTCTAGGTTGATCCCAAGTACTTCCCATAGTTAATGTAGTTAGGGACTTATGTACTCAAAGATTGCAAGTGTTTGAATTAGTGTAAATTATAAATTTTAATGGCTAGCTCAGCTTCATGAATTGAGTTTGGTTGTTTTATGTGGTATAGTTTGTGTGCATGGATTTTGTATTAATGTTACCTTTGGTGGCTGCTTATATGGTTTATGAATATTTCACAAAGAGCATTTGGTTTATTGCATAATTCATAACTTGGGTAAATTGTTGATGAAAGCAGTATATTGTAAACAAAAAATTAACACATGCCATACCTAAACCTGAACTGTGGTATCCTGACAAGGTGACTGCCTTACACTTGTATTTCTCTTCAACCAAGAAAGAGTGTTGGGATCTCAACACAATGAGAATAAGGCCATCCGTATATCCTCAGGTCACTCTCCAGATGCAAGGTCAGTCAACAGGGAGGACACAAATGCCATGAAACCCCCAATGGTCTCCACCCCCTCTACCTTCCAAGTCACCCGTTTTTAGTGGTTTTGGAAAATTATAGATGAAGTGCCTATTAATATATGAACTTCACCCTTCATCTTATCCTAGAATACCCTAAAGGGTAATGACTGGCTAGAGGAGGAAGGGCTAGGAAAGATATCAATTTCCAATTAAAAACATAAACTTAACCTATAGTAATTTTGTTCAAGCTTTAACCAGATTCTTTAAACCATTAACCATTTGATTTAACAATGATTTACATAGACTATAATGCAATAAACACAGACTAAAATGAAATAAACATAGATTGATGGACAAGCGCAGCTGATCCACACTTATAGTCCCAATAACTTTAAAAATACGAATCTGAGAGACATAACGCTCTTTTAAGGGGAAATGTGGCGAGGGGGTCACCAAATTTTCCCCAAATTAGGGGAGGGGGTCACTCAAAAACTATATATAGGAGCGATCTGCTTTTTGGGATGAGGTTTCACCTTTCAGGCCTAAATGAGTGACCTATTTGCACCTTTTAGCCCGATAAGAGCGACCTAGTCAAAAAGATGATTTTTTTTAAGCCTGAGCTAGGACTAGCCGACAGTAACCTATACTGTGGCCGAATTGGCTCAGTTTGGCCTTAAGGAGGCTCGTCTATGAATTAAAATGCATAAAAAGACATATTTAATCTAGATTTGAAAGAAAACTAAACTAGGGAAAATAAAAACTGAAATATAGAAATTAAATCCAAGGATCCTATGGGATCGACCTGGTATGGTCGCCAATTCTGTAGTAGGGATTTCTCCCTTGGTACAAGCAGGAACGGCTCCCTTCCATCTATAGGATGAAAGGGTAGGGTTCCTGTGAGGATGAAATAAAAAAGAAAGAAAACCAGGTTAGGGCCAAGCTCCAAAACCCTGCATAAAACCGTTAGCAAACAAAAGAGCTGCAAGAAATCGAAGGAAGCCTGCAACAAAGCATGACTAATAAACTTGTAAGCAAAAATATGTTAAAAAAACTATAAGAAAAATGACAAAAAAAAAAGATTATACATTCTCTGGGTGGAAATGGGCCACCATGCCCTAACTTCGGGAGCACCTCTCAAATGGAATGGGAGCTTTGGCTTAATGGAGGAATGGAGGAGAGGGAGGGTGAATGACTTGAGAGGAAAAGGGTCTCAAGGCACTCACATGGGTAGCATAATGATAGGGAGATGAGAAGTGTTTTGAGAGTGATTCTATTTTTACTTTTTGTTTGAGATTTTATGGTTTTAAGCCCCTGGTTAAGGCTTTAGCCCCTTTCTTCCAATTCTTAGCTCCTTTGAAGGGGTTGTAGCCCCTTTTGGGGGGCTTTATCCCCTATGAGAGCTATTTTGGCTCTTTTTAGGGGTTTTTAAGCCCTTTTCATGTTTTTGAGCCTTTCCATGGGTCCAATGGGGGTAGTGTAATGGACGTCTTTAGGTGGTGTAGGTCATGTATAGCTCATTGGGGGATATTTTGGGTTAACAATAATCTTGAATTCTAGTCCTGGCATAGTAATCCATAAATTGCACTATGTTATTGCACTTGAACAGTCGTTGAAAATGTGGAATGATGGGAATATAAGGAAGAACGTTGTGAAGCACCTTTTCTTATTACTTGATCTATCTGATATCTAATTATATGACATTCTAAACATTTTGTTGCAAATTCATGCTGATTATAATATATAACATGGCCATTGGGGCATGCATGAATTACTTCATATTTCATTCCAATATCTTTCATGATGGAAGATAAATCTTGATATGTGTGAGGTAAAATATTTGATGGTGGTAACAAAAATTCAGCTATCAAGCTACATCAAATAAAAATAAAAATAGAGTTAATATAATATATAAATAATATTAACGAAACACACTTCATCCATATTAATTTGAATTATGAATTAACGATACAATTATTAGAGGAGTAAAGATAAAATTTATCATGATCATATATATGTGAAAGATTATTTTACATACCTTGGCATCCAGGTGATTGATATGTTTGAAATACCATTCATAACCTTCAAGTTCATTATCAACAATATAGCAGAGAGAAGATTTGTTTTGGAGCCTTCATACAGGGGTTTGTATGTCTTATCGAGAAGAGGTATATCATGAACATCATCAAAGTCATCAATATTTTCATTATCATTGTCATCGTCATCATCCATTATATAATTAAATGAATCATGAATCAATGTATTTGTACCATCATCTTCAACTACGTTATCAGTATGATCATCTTCTTGAATATGATCAATCACTTGTTCTTCATTAAGCATAAACGCTCCATGATCCTCGGGTACTTGTTCTAAAATCACTTCCTCTGGACGATATGTCCTAGGATCTCTTTCCTTTATAAATACATGAATACATCAATAGTTAATAGTTAATCTAGGAAATATTAAAATAATACATACATTTAGCAAAGAAAAAAAATGTAAAAAAAATTATACTGCTAAACCTAGAAATGGACGATATTCATTCCCCCCCTTAGCATGTCCATGTTCCCTACAATGTTTTGTGGCTATTGTGATCAATATTCTTCTCCTATTAAATCCACTGCATTGACTACATGGGAAATAACATTTCCCATCACCCCTTCATTTTGTTGCATCTCATAGTCCAACAAGAAATTGTCGATTTTCTTCTTTCGAATCAGGAATATTTCTATTTGAAATTTTGTCACAAAATTAATGAATGAATACTATTGAAAATATTAAAAAATAACGTTCCATGCATCACAATTTTCCCAAAAGGTGGTTTGTCGAAGAATAAAAAAATTCCCGCAAAATTTTGTCGAAGAAAAAAAAATTCCCCAAACTGGTCGTCGAAGAATAAAACAATTCCTCAAACCGTCCATTGAGGAATAAATAATTTCCACAAACCCTTCGTTGAGGAATAAATAATTTCTGTAAACCGTCCGTCGCTTCTATAGAAAACATGTCGTAAAATTTAAAAATGTTTATATTTATAATTTCATGGTCTTCGGATATCCAACGAACTGAAACTAGTTACCGTTGTAAGTATTCCTTTTTGCTATTTGAGAAAAGTAGCATGAGCTCGTTGGTAGTTCGATGGTCACCCCTTCTCTAGTTGTTACAAAACTGACGAACATCCCTTACATATTCATCACAAACCCGATGACGTATCGTCAGTTAACCGACAATAACCTTCGTTGAAAACCCTACAAGGAGGAAAGTAAAAAATTTGATGAATCTGCAATATGGAAAAAAATAATCAAAACATATATTACTTTTCATCATTGCAATCTGACAAAAACGTATTTTATGTCATATGTCGTCGGATTTTAGGCTCAAATCCTATTGTGGGAGATTACTGGGATGAAGCGAATATGGTGAAGATCACTAATCTACTGCACAAATTCCAGGATTTGTTTCCAAATAAATTCATTGAGATGAAAAGTATTTTAGTAGACTTGGGAGAAATGAAAATCCCTCTAAATCTAGATGTGAAACCAATAAAGAAATGTCCTTATGTATTGAACCCACAATGCCAAGAGTGTGTCAAATCGGATCTCCATAGGATGCTTGATGTTGGCATCATTGAACATGTGGAATATTTGAAATGGATTAGTCCAATCATTTTTCAATATAAGAAGATAGGATAAATTTGGATCTATGTCAACCTCCAAAGGTTAAATGACGCATGTCTTCATGATCCATTCCCAACGGCATTCACTGACGAAGTATTGGAAGGAGTTGGAGGAAAATAGATCTATTCGTTCACATATGGATTTTTAGGTTACCATTAGATAAAAGTTGTGAAAGAATATTGGCACAAATTTTTTTTTTTATGGAATGGGAATGTTTTCAATACACGGTGAGGTTGTTTGGCCTCAAAACCGCACCTGCAATATTCTCAAGGATAGTGGTCATTTCATTTAAATATTTCATCAAAAATTATTGGTAGTTTGCATGGATGATTGGACCGTCTATGGGTTGGTAAAAGACCACATCAGAAACCTACACCTAATGTTGGAAATATGTGGACAACATCATATCTCATTGAATCTGAGGAAGTGTATATTTTGTGCTCTGTTTGGGATATTGTTGTGACACATCATCTGCAAGGAATGTATGTTGGTTTATCCCGCCAAGATCGCGATAACTATCAATATATCTCCGCCAAAAATAGTAAAAAAAATAAGTGCGACATTGGGCCATACATGGTATTACCGAAAGTTCATAAGGGGATGAATAACAATCACAACACTAATGGAGAAATTGTTGAGTAAGGAAACAAAATTCGAATGAAGGGATGTGGAAGCGAGGAGTATTAAAAGTATCGATAATATAAAAAACAAGATGGTTACAATGCTGATATTAGTCTTTTCCGATTGGCTGAAGGAGTTTCATGTCCATGTCGATGCATCATTAGTCGCATTAGGAGTAATTTTGGCACAACCAGCAGAGGGAGAAATTGATCACCCAATATCCTTCATAAGTCGAAAGCTGTCTATTGCAAAAAGGAATTACACGACAATAGAGTGAGAAGGATTGGTGATAGTGTATGCACTACAAAAATTCCACCACTATCTATTGCGAGGACACTCAAAGATGTTTACGGATCATTCAGTGTTGAAATACCTGGTCAACAAGCCTGTGTTGGGGGGGCAAAATTTGTCAATGGTTGCTACTCTTCCAAGAATTTTATTTTGAAATAATTGTCAATCCAGGATAGTTGAATGCTGGACTTGATCATTTGTCAGGGATTGAAATAGGCAAGGAACCAAGCATCATCGAAGATGACTTACCTGATGCATATTTTTTTAAGTTTGGAATGGTAGATGACCATTATGAACGAATTATCCAAGTAGATATTTTCCACCACATGAATAGGAGAGAATATTGGCCAAAGTGCATGATGGAATTGTAGGAGGAAATTACAAAGGTCATGCAACCTCCAGGAAGATACTTCGAGCTGGCTTATAAGGCGAATATTTCATAATGACACTGCAGACTATGCAAAAATTTGTGATGTCTGTCAAAGGACGGGGAAGCCAATGTAACGGGATGAAATGTAGTTATTACCTCAGGTGCCATTGCATCCATTTGATGAGTGGGTGGTGGATTTTTTGGGACCCATCAATCTGCTAGGAAAATAAATGAGTGCATAATACATTATCGTTGCGACATAATACTTGAATAGATGGGAAGAAGCAACACCAATGATAGATTGTACCACTGCGACAACAAGGAGGTTCTTATTCAACAATGTCGTTATTCGGTTTGGTTGTCCCAAGATTCTGGTGAGAAACCAAGGGAGTAACTTTATCAATCCCAACTTTAGTGTAATTATGGATGAATTCAAGATCCAACACAAGAAGAGTAGTCCATATCACTCATAAGCGAATGGAATAGTCGAAGCATTCAACAAAGTATTGAAACATGTGCTAACAAAGGTATGTAACACTAATCACAATGATTGGGATCTGAATATTCCTGCAATATTATGGGCCTATAGAACTACATCCAAACGGTTGATAGGGAAAACACCATTCAATCTTGTCTATAGCCAAGAAGTAGTAATTCCAATGGAGTAAATTGTTCCCATTTTGTGCATAGTAGAAACACCAAGCGTAAGTGATGAAGGATCAATTGAAGAATGATTGAAGCACTTATTACAACTTGAGGAGGATCGATTCATCGTTGGTTTCCATCAACAAGTGGAAAAGGATCGGCAGAAGGCATGGCATGACTGTCATGTCAAAGTGAAGTACTTCTAACATGGAGATATGGTTCTCTTATATGAAAACAAGTTCACAAAGCACCCAGGTAAGCTCCAAATGCATTGGTTAGGACCTTACGTGATTCATTTCATCATCAACATAGGTGCAGTGCAATTTGAGTAGCTCGATGGTGCATTGCTACCAAAGCTATTGAATAGGATTCAGATAAAACCCTATCGCGATAGACATGTGAAATACCATGACTAAAAAGACATGAAAAAAAATGATGATGTAGCAAACAAGCCGAGGAGTAAGTAATTGCAGTAAGGAGGTTGAATAGAGAGGAAAAGAAATGCAGATCACAACAAGAAGGGAGCTCAATGACATCGGGTGAAGGATGATGTAGTTGAATCAGGTAATAAATTATTAATTAAACCCTAAGAGAGACACCGCAAATGGATGAGATGCACATTTATGAGGAATTGAAC
Source organism: Pseudotsuga menziesii (assembly GCA_001517045.1). NCBI lineage: Eukaryota > Viridiplantae > Streptophyta > Pinopsida > Pinales > Pinaceae > Pseudotsuga > Pseudotsuga menziesii. The sequence continues at coordinate 260,715 of LPNX010949028.1, read as the reverse complement.
CACTCGATTTGCAGAATCAACGAAAGATTTGGTCAATTGTCGAGGGATCTAGTTATGATGATTAAAATCATTCACACAAGTGGTCTCAAGGTTATAAGAATTAATAGAGGGAGGGTTCTTTAAAACCATTGTAACAATCGAGAGAATGAGTGAGTGCAAAGGAAAGTGAAAGAGAACATAGTAGAGAAAGAGAGGGATAAACCAATAGTGATGGCCCAGATAATTTCAAGTGGTAGTAAAAAAGGGTCATTGGCATTGGTTGTGCTGATTGTATAAGAGACACCAGAACTCCAGGAAGTATTACCAAGGATTCCAAATAAAAACAGGGGCAAAAATTGCCCCAAGTCTCCAAAAATAAGGATCAAGTCGACTCGTAGTGCAACTACGGCGGCAGAGGTAGAGGGAGAGGCTGACCCATCATCGACAGGAGGAGGGGGTTTGAAAACATGGAAAGGGATAACATATGATGATATTCCAGGATATGTACCACCACGAAAGGAAGATGCACCGCCAGGTCAAATTTCAAAGAATCAGCATTGCAACATTAAGATTGCAGTGGCGATTACGGATGTGCATGTCACCATGAATATTGTGTCGCATTTGTAAATGTTTGCATATACTGATCATGACATTATTGCATATCCAGAATGCACTGTAGAACCCTTTGAGAAGAAACAATAGGGAAAAGGAGGTCCGATCATTAGAGTGCCGACACAATTGTCTTTGGGTTTGCAATGGTTGGGATTGTTGGCACTTACACATATACCACATTTTGGTGGTTCGAAAGAAGTGAATGTGTCTGTGAAGAAACTATTATTGTGATTCCTTGGTGGATACCTTTGGTTGGAGACTAAGGTACTTGTTACGGGTGACCGAACTTCTTAGATCATCGGACTACCAATGGTAGGGGATGATCCATTGCAGTATTTCTATGATAAAGATAATAACAAAAGGTTGGCCACAAAGCTCAAGAATAAGTACGGCATCATTCAATACAAGTATGCATATCTCATCATGAATGTCAATGATAAGGCCATTCGAGTCATAGAAAAGGTGATGTTTTTGAATATAATGTGGAAGAACATACCCAACCAATGCACATCAGGGGTGCTTGCATGTACATAGCAGTGCACAGAGGGGGTTCAGATGAACTAGTCCTTGTTCTTGTTGAACCAACTAAAGGAAGATGCTATGATGGCATAGGAAGGAAAGAGACCATTTATGTATTCGTGGATTTTGATATCAATCGTACTTGTGGATTGGATGGAACTTAAGTTATATACTAGGGGATGGATGTTGATGACGTAAGAATGTGCAAGTGAGAACGATACCATAATGTATGGGCGCTTGGAATTAAGGAGCAGAAAATTGACTGCAACATCCAATTTTACTTATATTATGATGGAATTCGAGATGGAGCAGGGAAGGTTCTGCATCTCACCGAGGAAGCCACGAAAAAATATATATGAGTGGCACGATTTGCAATGGGGCCACACGCCATACACATTTAGGTGATGCGGGACGTGGACAACCAATGGCTCACCATGGAATATAAGTTGAAAGATGAAGAGTTAGATTATATTATCGATGACTGGTTAGTTGAGTGGAAGGTCCATGTTGGTATCAATGAGTTGTTAGATATGAAGACAGGGTTACCGCCTGTTATTCCAACCGATCAAGAGTAAGAACAAGTAAAAGATTCTAAGAAGGAGTCACAAGAATAATTGTCATCCACGCCGACTGATTCAGAGCTAGAGATACAAATGGAAGAAGGGAGAACGAAGAGAATATTTGATCAAGGGGAAGCAAGAAACATAACAAATATGGTAATGGATCAGGTGAGTCAGATACTAGACACGTTTAGCACTTCGACTTGTGAAAGTCAAGAGAAAGTAAAAAATAATTTGATAGATTTCTTTCAACAAGTCAAGGGATTGTTGAAATCCATAACAAATGAAATTCTAGAGAAGTTGTCGCATATAGATATACTGCAAAGAGCAGCAGCGATAAGTACTGAAAAAATGGTGTGGCTTGTGCAGATTCCACCATGCGCACTTGAAATGGGAAGTAAATATGTTGATACGACCATGCAATAATTCAATGTGATTAGCCTTTATGCCAATGAGCTACTGGTCCAGACGCTAGAATTCTCGTAGAAGGCAGCAAGTCAAGAAATCATAGACTGTGAGAGGATTGTGCAGGATTAGCTAGTAAAATTGTAAGAGCATATAACACAAGAGAAAGAAGAGATTGCATGGATGAAAAAGGAACAAGGGGTAGAGGTGATGGAAAACACCAAGGCCTTCAATGACATGGAGCGACTAGAGAGTTCCATATTAGCTACATGCAAATAAATTCCAGACATCACTACAGAGATGTTTGCAGAAGCGAAGGTAGTGCAACTATGAAAAATAGTCATTGCCTTGAAGGAAGAGATTGAGGAGCTGCAGCCATGCACAATATGAAGTACACCACCTGAAAAATTAGTAGAGCGTAGAGACAATATTGAGGAAGTGACAACACAACTCAAATATTTGGAGAAAGCATCCAACTCCATTACCGAAGCAACGACGCAGTTCTAGATGCAAGTATTTTAGGATGAGAAGCTACCGTAATTAGGAGCGAAAATCAATGAGTCATAGGAACAACTACAAGCAATGCGGATATCACTACGAACAATGGCCTCAATTTTTCAAGTGACAAAGGAGACATAATTGAAAAAACTGCAGCAAAGAGTCACCAAGGAAAGAGAATGTCATCAGTGCAAGACGGTACAATTAGATCAATTCTAGGAGGACATGGAGAAACTAGCACTAAAGGATATGGAAAGACTTGTGACCACATAGGAGGCATAGACTAAAGTGTCGTAAGTATCTAAAGATCATCCCATAGAGCAACAAGTCTAAGAATGCATGACATTGAGCACAAATTTCAAAGAAGAGGTCGAACAGATGCAAATAGAACATGACATATTCAAGGCCAAGTTGAATGAACCAATGATATCCAACTGACATGGCTCCAGGATGAGCCACAATTTTATGCTATGGGGTTGTTGGAAAGGATATCAAGTGCACAAGGTGAAATGAATGAGATAGAGACACATGTCAAAGTGGTTTGTGCAAGAGAAAGTTCTTGACAAGTGTGGTCGTTCTGGTCAAAAGTAGTTAGAATTATTGGTTCAACTTGTTATGAAAGTAGATTTATGTGGACCTCTTTATAAATGTGCAAGCCTATAAATAGAGTTAGTAATGTAGTTGATAGATCATCTAATATCGTACCTCTTTATATTTTGCATCGTGTGATATTATGGTTACAACTTACTTTGTGATATGCGGATGAATGGATTTTGATCTCAGGCTTTCAAACAAGCGATGTATTTTGATATGTGAAGCTAATATGAGATGATCATTGATTAAAACTATGTCTTTCTTTTAACCTGGAATGATGTGATCTATGATGTTCTTCTTATCTAAATGATGTGATCTATGATGTTATGCTTATCTGAATGTTACAATCCATCTGTGTCTGATGCAAAGTGTTTATGTGGTTAATGGGTTCTTACATGTAGATATCTTTGTTAAGATAATTTGAATCATGAATTGTTGCGATATTAAAACTATTGTGAATGATGATAAGAAAATTGGATAACTGACATGTTAAAATATCCTGAATCTATGAAATACATTGTGACAAAGTAACATTAAGTGCACAAGTCATCTTCCTTTCTATAGAAATGTGGTTCCTATAGCCCTCCCTCAAATATATCAGGTGAGACTGTAGCTTCTTTGCAGGTGTTGATGGCTAGGGTAAAACCTATTCGGGTCAATGTTTAGGGAGATTCCATCGAAGAGTTTCGATAGTGAGTGAACCTCTGTTGACTGAAATGTGTCATCAAACAAGGCTTTCTAGAAGTTACCTATAAATTTTGTGTCTCTATATGGGACTATTACTTTTGGTACACCATGTAAACTGAATATCTCTTTCATAAAAATATATGCAATATTAACAACCTTACAGGTAGATTTAACAGGAATAAAATGAGCATGTTTACTTAAACTATCGACTACGACCATGATTGAATCATGTTGTCTAAAATACTTCGGTATTCCTGTTATAAAATCCATACTAATTGTTTCCCACTTCCATTCTGGAATGGGTAGCAGTTGCAACAATCCTGCTGGATGTTGATGTTATACCTTAACTTGTTGACATTCTATGCAACGAGATAAGTACTCTGCTACCTCTTTATTCATGTTAGGCCAAAATAAATCTTTTATGATCACGGTGTTCATCTTCTGGTATCCAGGATGTCCTGAATACGGTATTTTATGTAACTCATTCATGATTGTAAGTTTGATTTCTGTTGTATTTGCTATGTACAACCTGTTTTTATGCAACAAAAATCTCTTCTATTTAGGCTGAAATATATTCTTATTTGATTCTGTTCATTTTTAATAGTCTTTTCTTTAAAATTTGGTATTTCATATCATAATTTTTTACACTTATGATCTAATTTTCCAGATCAGATTGATAATTGTTGCCTACAAATAATAAATTTGCATGATGATTCAAAGCGTCTGCAACTTTGTTTTCCTTCCCTTTTATGTGTTTGATTTCAAAATCATATTAACTTAAGAAATACAAGCATATTTCTTGTCTATCATTTAAATTTTGCTAGTAAAAAATATATTTTAGACTTATGTTAGAGTCACATAAGAAAAAATTTCCTTCCAATGAGGTAATGTTGCCACATTTTAAAGTGTGAATTATGGTGACAAGGTCCAAGTCTTTCATAGCATAATTCTTTTCATGTTCTTTTAATTTTCTAGATTCATAAGCTATGACATAATTTTCTTGTATCAATGCCCACCTAATCCTTCTTTACAAGCGTCGGTACATACAAAGAAATTCTTGAAATGATCAACAATATTTAGGATATGGAGGGTAGTCAATTGATGTTTTAATTTAATAAATATTTCCATACATTTTTAAGTCCATTAAAACATTTTACCTTTTTTCTGCAATGAAGTGATGGGGTAGGCTATCTTAGAAAAGCCTTCGATGAACTTTCAATAGTAGTCGTTAATGATATTATGTTGGTTAAATTTTTAGGAACCGACCATTCAATGGTGGCTTTGATTTTGTCAGGGTCAATAGAGATTCCATCCTTGGACACTACGTGTCCTAGGTATTGAATCCCATCCTTAAAGAAATCACATTTACTGAACTTACCATACAACTGTTGTTCTCTTAGTACTTGGATAATTATCTTTAAATGTTCTTTATATTCCTGTTCATTTTTTGAGTAGATTAGTAGTTCTTCTACGAATATAACTACAAAATTATCTAGATAGTTACATAAAATATTATTCATTAAGCACATGAATGCATCAGGTGCATTTTTTAACCCAAAAGGAATTACAACAAACTCGTAGTGATTGTAACAGGTTCTAAACATTGTTTTAAATATGTCCTTATCTTTGATTCACACTTGATGGTATCCATACCTCAAGTATATCTTCGAAAAGATAGTTTCTCTACAGAATTGATCGAATAGACCATCTATCTCGGGTAGTGGGTACTAATTTTCAATATCCATTTTATTTAGTTGTAGATAGTCTGTGCACAACCTTAAAGTTATGTCTTTCTTCTTTAAAAATAAGACCAGCGCTCCCTAAGGGGAAACACTAGGTCAAATATAATTTTTTATCAATTAATTCTTGTATTTGAGATTTGAGTTCTGTAAGGTCTATTGTGTTCATTTGGTAAGGATATTTCAATGTTGGTATTGCTTCGAGTATCAGATCGATTGTGAAGTCAATGTCTCTTTTCAGAGGAAGTCTAGGGACTTCTTCAGAAAATATGTCTTCAAACTCCTTTAATATAGGTATGTCTTCTATTTTAATTTTTTTTTACTTATTTATATATTCCATCACATAAGCAACAAACACTTTACATCCTTTACGTACTAATATTTTAATTTGTAGACCATATATCTCTCTGGTCGTGACTTTCCTAGGAATACCTTTTATTTTTATGATGTTTCCGGTGTTTTATAAACATGTAAAGGACTTGTCAAAACAATTTAGCATTAATTTTTGTTGTTATAGCCAATACATTCCTATTAACAAATCATACAAACCTAAAGGTAGAATATTCAAATCAACATGCGTAATAAAATCATTCATTAATAATTCACAATTCTTAACATAACTAGTAACTTTATGTTTAATTCCCATGGCTAACTATACCAACCATGACTTATCAAACTTTTCTCGTACTAATTTACATAATTCAACTATTCTAGGTGATAGATAACTCAGACTTCTACCTGGATCAATTATAGAAGGAGCAAGTCAACACAAGTCAACTTGAACGAAGACCGACTTAGTCGATCAACTGACTAAGTCGATGGGCCGACTTAGTCGATCAGCCGACTAAGTCGGTCGGCCGACTAAACCAGAAGATTAGGTCGGCTAACTAAAATTCGTGTCGGTTCACCGAACCGACAGGTAGTTATTTTGTAATTGTTTGTAAATTGTATATATTAGGCTGTTGAGCCAAACGAGAACTCAGTTCAGTTCTCTGCCTTGTATGAACTCATTGGAATAATATAATCTGTTTATCTTACCTGTTCTTGTCTCTTATCTCTGCTTTATATTTATATATGTTTTAGTATGTATTATTGGTAACCTTATGTGATCTGTGAGATTACAACATGAGTGAAGGAGGTCGTATTCGACAATAGAATACAGACTATTGTCGAAGATGACCTCCGACTACGAGCTGGTGACTTCAGTATATGGAGCCGACTAGGTGACGAAACGTACATTGGTCGACACCTTATTATATGTCGACCGCTGGAAGGAAACTGGGTGACGTTTCAAGAGACACCCTCCCTCTGTAGTATCCACTTGCTCTTACCGACACATGAAGGAGCGCCCCCCTCGCCAAGTACAGCTTTAGAAGAAATCAAACCATCAGACCTACGAACACAAAGTTGCAACATACCATCGACAACAGAAGTCGACATCAACCGACTACAAGTCGATGAAGACTTGACGACCGATGGGAGCACAAGTTTCGTCGACCAGAATTCCACAGGAACGACTACATCAATAACCCCACCACTTTCACCACCACCCCCACCTCCACCGCCGCCAAATTCTAAGAGCAGTGAAAGTGATTCAGACATGGGTCATGGATCAGCTCACATTCCCCTTTATGAGGGAGATGAAGACCCCAGACGACATTGGTTCATCTGTGAGTCGACCTGGGAAGCCAACCAGGTTACAGATGAAGACCGAAAAATGGCACAGTTCACAAGAGCCTTAAGGAAAAGGGCCTTGACATGGTACATGACCTTTTCGGAAAGGAAACCCAGAGCGACCAAAGCCGATATTAAGGTGCAATTCCTGTCATTTTTTAAAACACCAGACGCTAAGCACCTGGCCACGAAGAAGCTCAAAACTACGTCACAAAATCCATGGGAGAAAGTCCGCGACTACAACAAGCGATGGAAAGATTTACTGAGCCAATTGGATTATGTTATTGATGAACAATTACTAATTCAATGGTTCCTTGCAGGATTATTACAAAAAGTACGCCGACACATCAGTCTAGAGACATTTAAAACATATGAAGACATGCTCACAAAAGCTCTTCAGGTGGAGATGGACGAAGACATACCTGCTTACCCCACAGACTACAAATTAGAGGAATGGCTCGAGAACATGCAGAAGTATTTGAAGGAACTAACCCTCAAGATTCAAGAGATCTGGTGTACCAAATGCTCGACGACCGGTCACTCGAAAGATAACTGTCGATAAGAATATAGCCGAGAAGACGTCCGCTTTGTACAAACTAAATCATATTGCAACATTTGCCAGGAACATGGCAATCACTCTACAAAAGATTGTCCATTCAACATGATGAAATGAAAGGATTCCTGGTGCACCATCTGTGAGACCAAAAGTCATAACACCGCCGACTGTCAGTTAAACCTGAAGAACCGAAAAAACTATCAGGCAGTCTACCAAACGAATGCAGTAGCGCAAAACAATGAGCAAATCAATCCAGCAAACAATCAGAATGGACAAAGATATGACGGTCGACGATATGAGCACTGGTACGACAATTGATGCCAAGGTTACGGAGGAAGAGGTTGATTCCCTGGGAATCACGACATACGATCGCGTCGACCCACCCAGTGCTTCACATGCTACAAAGAAGGTCACCGGTATGCAGACTGTCCATACAAGGACATAACTGATCTTAAATTCTATACACACTGTGGAGTAGGTGATCACTCGTTAGAGGATTGTCCTACTATGTTAGAGAAAATCAATACGAAGAAAAATGTTAATGTCTTGTCTTGTGTACAAAAGAATGATGTAATAACTACTAAAAATTTACATATTTTCACTCGACAAGGCACAAAAATAGGGCTTCATAACCCTCAAATCAGTAAGATTAAAAACACAAATGTTTATCCTCACCCTATGAAGGAAAAACACACATATCAAGAAGAAACCCACAAATTTCACAACATTGCACGACAAGAGGACATCGTTAACAGTCGACTAAACACAATACAACAATTAATCCTACTCGCTCAAACAAACAAATCGGTAGCTCAGTTCATTGACTTACTGCATGAAATAAAAAGTACCAACCTTGGAAAACAAACTAAGAACATCTGCAGCTTGAACCAAAAATACAAAAATGATGTTGACCCACTTGTCGACCTGGAAATTGAAGGTTACCACATCCAACAAGTAGTGCTCGACTTCAGATCCCAAGTAAATATCATGACCCGGGATACATGGGAAAAGATGGGCAGGCCTCGACTCTACGAGTCAGGCATTTATCTAAAACTCGTCGACCAAGGCCTCATTGAACCCATTGGGGTTTGAAAATATGTCGACACAACCATCAAAGGAATCTCGACTAAGGTTGACTTTGAAATTATTGACCCAAAAGAAGGATCTAGCTCCTTCCCAGCGCTAGTCGGTAGACCTTGGGGACGAAAGATGAAAGCATCCATCTCCTTAGACAAGGAACGAATCAAGTTAAAAGGAAATGGTCAAAGGTCATTGTACCCATTCATCCATCCCAAGGAGAGCCTTGGACTGAATCGATTGATGAGGAAGTTGATTTCAGACAACTTTACCAGATCCACAACAATACAGACTATACAGAACCAAACATCTATGGAGAACTTAACTTAGGTAACCAAGACTCAATTGGTTATAACTTAGATGCTGAATTATATGACTGGGAGATGGAAAATTACGAAACACAAGCAAGAGGGTGCTGGAATATAAAAAAAGTACATAAAAAACCCACCCGACAGTGCTTCAGAGTATCAATTATCCCCAAAATATTTGAAAAGAAAGTCAGGGAATGACCTACTTACAACCAACCAACTTAAACACTACAGAACTAACCAGGTATAAGGAGAGGGAATCCCCAGTCATGCACGTCGAACAGGTATCTAAAAATATTGGAGAACATGGCCAACTCCAAAGCTTAGTTGAAACATTTACAGGTCAAGCAGCTAGATGGTGGGATACCCATCAGTCAAAACTACAGACCTGGACAACTGCTTCGACTTACTTTGTTGAAAGGTTTGGTGGAAAGAAGTTAACCCAGCAAGCCCAGATCCCTACCTTTACCCAAGGTCAAAACCCAAAACAACATATTAAAAATTGTGAAATGGAGTGGAGGAGACTTGGATATAAAGATGAGAGAGCCTGGCTGCATTTGTTCCCTTCAACCCTAGCCGACTTACCCAATAAATGGTATAAGATGGAGGAAGCTAGAGGTGAAACCTTCTTTTGGCATGAACTGAGGGAAAATTTTATTAAAGACTTCCACTTCACACCTCAACAGGAAAAATTGGCTGAAACAACAAAACAAATCAAACAGTTTCTCCAACCGACCGAAAAACAACCCTACCAAGACCATCGACAGATCAAGGGCTGTAACAATATACAAACTGGGTCAAAACCACAGTCGACCTAATTACACTTAGAAAATAAACACACAGAAGGCAAGATCTTCAGATGGAAATCCGACCACATTGAAACAACCAAACCATCCACTTCCATCCCACAAAACCAAGGCCCCCCCTCAACTGTTGCAGGTACCCAGGAGACCAAGCCAGAAAAGCACAAGAAGAAGAAAGAGCATTGTTGGGCACCATTTTGACCTCTTTTTGTCACCTAAATATCTTCCATTTTCCTCCATAAAACCTTCATACTGATTTATAAAGCCTTAAATTCACCCACAAACTTTGGTTAAAAGGTATAAATGTCATTGCTTTTTAACAAATTGAATTTTGAGATTTTTAAAGCATTTAAACTAAGGTTTTTATTTAGGATTACAGGATGTGCTAACTTCCCGTAATGTCTCCAAGGTTAAATACTTGCAGGCCAGCTGGGCATGAACAGAAAGATGGGGAAAGGATCCTCAGTGTCCAAGTATGGTTGAACTTCCAACAGATAGATGATGTGGCTATCACAGGTGTCAAGTCAATGACGGTCAAAGCTAACTACCTGTGCTACCACTCAGCACAAAAGCAGGATAGTTCCGATTTTGTTGATTTTCACAAATATGATAGAGGATCTCGAGGACTATGTTTCATTAATTAGTTTCTAGATTAATATCATTTCTAGTTTTCAAGAATTTGTATAAGTACTTCATAAAACAGAGGAGAAATCCATCACGATTTTGAGAGAAAACGCATACTGTTTTGGACTGCGTTGTTTTATGTATCATCGATTTTATGGTGAATGTAATTGAAGTTCAAGCTCTATGATTGTCTTGCTGCATGTGTGAACAAGGAATTGGAGGGCCCCCATTGTCGAGTCTGCAGACCTTTTAATTGCTAGTGAATGATTTGGATTGTGTCAATGGTATGTTTTAGTTCCTGTAGGATTCAATTTTCTTATTGCAGAACGAGTTAGACTGCTTTCAATCAAGTTTTATAAGCTCTATCATTTTATTAGTTATATTAAAGGAATGGTTCAGAATACTATCTCATTATGCTGTACATCGCTTTCTTATTCGATGATGAAGTATTAAGAACAATTATACATTATGAATGCTTTCCTGTAAGGGAAATTGATGATTGGTTGTTTATTCAGTGCTGGGATAATAGACAGAATCTCGTAGTTTATAGTTTAGGGTTAGGCTTAATTCATTTTTATTATCTCAGAATCTTTCACATATAAATTGCTGTGTAAGTGAAATATCAAATGAAGTTGTTCCTGTAAGGGAATTTTTGTGTTTTCAAATCACAATAACTTAATTTGTTAATAGTTTTATTTCATAGATAAACTAGATTTCCAAGTCAAGTCTAGCTTTGAGTCGTTATACTTGGATATGCCTCTAAGTCTACCAACTCTGGATTGACATAAACTCAAGGTCTGATCTGCATTAGTGGATTGGTGCCCAACATTTGGCGCCGTTGCTGGGGAGGCATTGTAGAAGCAGGCTTAGGAACTTTAGTTCTTTGATAAAAATAAAAATTTCAAACAAAAACACAGAATAGATTTTAGTTTTATGTCAAGACAAAGAGAGGAGAAAGGAAGATTTATCAAAAACCCCCCAAAAACAGAAGTAACAGGACCTTCTTTTCCAAAAGGATTCATCACAACAGTGGGTAGTTTTAAAATGGCTAAGGAAGAAACATCAAAAGGGCCAACTATAGAATAGAGAAGGGAATATGAGAGAATGTTAGAAGTAGAAAACAAATGAAGACAAGAGAGAAGGGAAGAAGAGAGGAGACATGAAAGGGAAGAAGAGAGGAGACATGAAAGGGAATAAGAAAGGAGACATGAGAGGGATGAAAGAACAAAAGAAGATCGGGAAGCCACCTTTAAATTTCCCATTTTGGACACTAGCATTATCCTAGGAGAAGAGGTAAAAATGAAGAATATTCCACCATCTGTCTTACCAAACTTCTATGGCATGAATTCTGAGGATCCAGAATCTTTCCTATTTGAGTTTGATATCTTGTGTTGAACTTATGGATACACTGATGACACCCATAAGCTTCATCTTTTCCCTGCTACCCTTAAAGCAGCTACCTTGAAATAGTTCATGGGCTTAGGAGAGCATTCTATCACTAGCTGGGATGAAATGAGGAAGATCTTTCTTTTAAAATATCAAGCATATTGCAGATCAAAGGATCTAAAAGATGACATTTTTGGAATGACTCAACAGGAAGATGAGAGCTTGGAGGAGTATTTGGAAAGATTCTCATATAACTTGTAGAAATCTAAATACAATTCTTTGACATCTGAGATGATTAGAACAATATTTCTAAAAGGAATAAGAGAAGAGTATTTGGATATTTTGAATGTTATGGGCAAAGGTGACATCTCTTACCTTCCCTTTGATGAGATACAAGATTTATGTCAGAAATATTCAAGAGGAAAGGCTAGAACTGGAAAAAGGGATATCACTACCAAAGTAACTAAATCTACAAACAGTGGTATCTCTAGAGCTGAGCTTGGAAATCTGCTAGAAGATTTCAAGACTGATTTATTGAGTAACTTGGGCACACATGTCGAAGTAGAAAAAACCAATAAAATGAAAGAACAACAGGACCAACAAGATCAATCTTTGTCTATTTTTTGTCCTAAATGTAGAAAGAAACACCCACTAAAAGAATGTCCTTTAAATACTGTTGAAATTTGTGGCTTATGTACTTCTAATCACAAAACTGATGACTGCCCCAGATTGAAAGAATTGCAGGCAGCTCGAATGGAGGAGAATCAAAGCATGGATTCTCTCTACTTTATGGGACAACGAAGACCTTGGCAGCCACGATTTTCAGGTATGTCTCAAGATCCTATGCAGCAATTTCATACAAATTATCAAACTCCTATTCAGAATTCATGGAGTGCACCCATGCCCTGGAAAACTCGGTCTCCTCCATTATCCCAATCTGCTCCAAATTGGAGAGGATATGCCCATGGTAACCAGACATATCAGCAGGCCTATTTACAGCCCTATCAACAACCTTCTGCCTATCCCCAATACCAGCAGAATCAAGTCCAAGCCCCATCTTTCCAAGTTCCATGTTTTCAACAACCTAACAACATGGCTCCTCGGTTGGGTCCACCACCTCAACAGCTTCAATTTCCATCCAATCAGCCTCCACCTCACCCTACACAATTGCAAGCTCAGCCAATTCCAAATCCAAATAATAAAATAGACAGACCCATGTATAATGTTGATGATGGAATGGCACTCCCCTACTCAATTCGCCCACTGCAAAATATCAATTTAAGATCTGGAAAAACTTTACAAAAAGAATCTCTTGTTATCTTAGAAGAACAAACAGAAAATGATAAAATTCCAAAAAAATTAAATACAGAAAAATCACAGTCAGAAAATCACAGTAAAAAAGGGAAAACATTAGTATCTCATACACCTCCTTTTCCAGAAAGGTTGGTTAAAGAAAAACCTTCAATCTCCCTACCTGATTTTGATGTTTTGAATGAGTTAACCAATGTGTATGTCAAAATTCCATTACTGCAGGCTATAAAGGATATTCCAATTTACACTAAAGCAGTTAAGGAATTATGTCTTAATAAAAGAAGGAAGGATCCATAAAAAATTCATGTGGTAGGCAATCTAGCAGGATTAATGTCTAACACTGTTTTCATTGAAAAGTATGTAGATCCTGGAATCCCAATGGTTGCAATTACTATCAACAATTTTTCAATTCCAAAAACATTGATTGATTTAGGTGCTGCCATTAATGTCATGACACTAGAGACAATGGAATACCTGCACTTGACAAATCTCAGACCAACCACAACAGTTTTGGAACTAGCTGACAGGTCTAAAATTACACCTGAAGGGATCTTAGAAGATATCATTGTTTCTTTAGACTCCTGGGAGTATCCTGTCGATTTTATAGTGCTATAGCCAAAGTCTAATCTAGGAGGGCACCCATTGATTCTTGGCAGACCCTGGTTGGAAACAGCGGATGCTTTCATAGGATGTAGGTCAGGAAGTATGCTTATTTCACATGGGACAAAGAGAAAACAAATTGCACTTTACCCTTCTTCCCGAAGAACTTCTACATTAGATCAGCTGTCATGGATTAATGAGACCAAAGAAAAAGAAGAAGAAGTGATTCAGCCCATCCTGAGTATCAATCAGTTCTTTGATTTTCAGGAAGAAAACAACGAAGATTTGTTAGATTATTTCATTGTTGAACCTAATATTTCTGCAGAATTAAGAGATATGCAATATGCTGTAGCAAATCAAGTTTTGGGTTATAATTTTCAAGAAAATTGTACAGTACATTCTCTAGCATTGGCACTTCATGATATTTTTAATGTTCATTCAATCATATATATTCAAAGAAAAATAGTTGAAATCAGTCCAGGAAAACATTTGAATATAAGTGCACATCTTACTACATCACAGGAAGAACAGTTGATTACTTTACTGAATAAACATTCCCATGCATTTTCTTGGGAGTACACTGATATGCTAGGTATTCATCATGAGACATGCACTCACCACATTTACACAGATGATAAAATCAGACCTCTTAGATAACCGCAACGTAGAATGAACCCCATACTAAAAGAGATAGTCAAAGAAGAGTTGCAGAAGTTGTTAAAAGTGGGATTTATTTACCCCATCTCCGACAACCAATGGGTTTCTCCCTTGGTTGTTGTTCCTAAAAAGAATGGTAAATGGCGCATATGTGTAGATTACAGGGAGTTAAATAAGGCAACATTAAAAGACTATTTTCCATTGCCTTTTATTGATCAAGTGTTGGATACCTTAGCTGGAAAAGAATATTTTTCATTTCTAGATGGTTTCAGTCAGTATAATCAAATTAGTATTGCAAAAGAATACCAGGACAAAACCACCTTTACATGTCCCTGGGGCACATATGCCTACAAAGTTTTACCTTTTGGCTTATGTAATGCCCCAGCTACCTTTCAGAGGGCAGTCTTGGCCATCTTTACAGATCTAATTCATGAGTGTGTTGAAATTTACATGGATGATTTTTCTGTGTATGGAAGTACCTTTGAGGATTCCTTGGCAAACCTGGAGAAAATTTTAAAAAGGTGTGTTGACTCAAATATTTCCCTCAGTAACGAAAAGTGTTTTATGATGATGACGAAAGGGATAGTTTTAGGACATCACATTTCTTCATATGGAATAAAAGTAGATCCTGCTAAAATTCAAATCATTGAAAATTTATCTGAACCAACAACTCAAACAGATGTAAGAATATTTTTAGGATATGCAGGCTATTATCGTAGATTTATTGCAAATTTTAGTAAGATAGCTCTGCCATTGTTTAAATTGCTTTCAAAGGATGTGCCTTTTAACTGGGATACTGACTGTCAATCTGCATTTCAGACACTTAAAGAGAAGCTCTCAACTGCTCCCATTTTAAGGGGACCAAATTGGACATTGCCTTTCCATATTTATACCGATGCCTCTGCTACTGCAATAGGGGCCTCATTGGGACAAAAAGAGCATACCATGACTTATACCATCTATTTTATTAGTAAAAATCTGACACCTGCATAGTTGAACTATACAGTCACTGAAAAAGAGATGTTGGCAGTGGTTCATGCTGTAAACAAATTCCGTCATTACATAACTGGCTACAAAATTTTTGTCCATACAGATCATTCAACCTTATGATATTTAATGAATAAATCTATCACTAATGGTCGGATAACAAGATGGTTGTTGTCAATGCAGGAATTTAATATCACTGTTTTAGACCGGCGTGGACGAGAAAATCAAGTAGCAGATTTCCTGTCTCGTTTACACAATACTGGTGAGATTGTTCCTGTTTCAAAAGTTTTCCTGATGAACACTTATTTGCAATTTTTGTTATCACTCCTTGGTATGCTGACATTGCTAACTATTTATCATTAGGACAATTACCACCATCTATGACATCTAACGAAAAGAAAAATATTATTAAACAAAGTGCTAGGCATATATGGGTTAATGGTGATCTCTTTTACACAGGATATGATCTAATTATAAGAAGATGTGTACGACAGGATGAAGTCTTAGATATTTTAAAGGCATGTCATGATGAACCGTGTGGTGGCCATTTTGTAGATAAAAGAATAGCATACAAGATACTCAATTTGGGGTATTACTGGCCTTCTATTTTCAAATATGCTAAGAGGTATGTTAGAAATTGTGATACTTGTCAACGGATGGGACGACCAGTCCGGTCTGATGAAATGCCACTCCAACCACAAATCCTCATTGAACCATTTGAAAAGTGGGCCCTTGACTTCATTGGCCCAATTCATCCACCATCACAAGGGAAGAAGTACATTTTGTTCTGTACAGACTATGTTACTAAGTGGGTAGAGGCCAAACCATTACCAAGAGCCACTGAACAGAATGTGGTAAACTTTATTTTTGAGGAGATATTGGTCAGATTTGGGGTTCCTAGAGAGATTGTAACTGATCAAGGTGACCAGTTTACCTCCAAACTAGTGCAGGAGATAGCAGAAAAGTACAAGATTAAGCACAGAAAGTCTACCCCTTACCATCCACAAGCAAATGGCCAAGTGGAATCTACAAACAAGACTTTGGAAGGAATCATCACCAAAACTGTTTAGATGCATAGGAAGTATTTGTCAGCTAATCTTACTGAAGCTTTATGGGCATACCTTGGAAAAACAATACTGGTTTTTCTCCTTATTAGCTTGTTTACGGTAAGCAAGTCCTCCTACCTATAGAATTTCAAATTCATACCTTCAAGTTAGCAGTAGATTTGGGTATCGATCTTTCTGAGGCTCAGCAAGAAAGAATACTTCAATTGAATCAACTAGATGAGATGAGACAGGCTGCCATAGAACACAATATTTTGATTGAACAGCAAAGAGCTCAATGGCATGACAAGTTTATCAAAAAGAAACAATTTCATATCGGTGACTGGGCACTATTGTTTGACTCAAAGTTCAAAGACTTCAAAGCCAAATTTACAACTCATTGGCTTGGTCCATATGAGATAGCAGAGGTATATGATAATGGCTCAATCAAACTTCAAACAATCGATGATGAAGCACGTACATTTTTGGTCAATGGCCATCGGCTCAAACTGTATACTAAGCCTATCAACAAGGAAAATTTTATACAGCAGATTTCACAGCAAAGAGAAATGGAAGTGCTGGATAGACACATTGGTGTTTCTCCTTCACCTGCTTCTTAGCTGATTTGATATAGTAAAAAAAAATAGAAAAAAAATATATAAAAACAAGAAAAAAAGGGAGTTAAGTTGTGAAAACCAGGTCACTGGCACAACATAAACTTGAATTTTCCATGAAAAACCAGGTTCGCTTGGCCATTGAAAATTCATAAAAATATTCTTTTCAAATTTCATGCCTTTTACATAGCTTTGTTTTCAATAAATCAAGTTTTTTTTTGACTTGAGGACAAGTCAATAAATAGGCCTGTGAGGGGGATAAGCATTATTATGCTTTCTTGGAACCCTCCAAGTCTTTTTCATATGCATAAGGGACTTGATTTCCAACAACACAGAGGCACTTGAATTCCAGCAAAGAAGAAGGAATCCAAGATGGCAGACATTTTGTATAAAGAAGACATCAGAAGGACATATATGAACCAGAAGTAAATGCAAACCAGCTACATCAGGTAGCAAGCTCATCATATAGGGATATCAAGCAAAGTCTGTAAGAATTTTAGTTTTTTTGTTTTAAAAGTTTCATGATTCTTTGTTTCTAAATGATGACATATTTACCAACCCTCGTAAGCTTAACTGCCTATTTTCATTATCCTCATAGTCTCTGCCAGCATTCCATTTAACCTCCATTATCCTACCCTAGGGGTCAAGATGGTGGCCAAAATCAAACCCAGAAGCAAGTTTTAATGGCCAAAACATATACTACCTTCTACAGGCAGGGTCTCCTTCTTAGCAGAAAGACAAACAGGGTCTCCTTCTCAGCAGAAAGTGAAATGTTTTAAGAAAAATAAAACAATAAACTGGAAAATAGAATTTCAAATGTTTTTATATATATACATTAGTGCATCATGCATTAAGTAAAAATATAAAATTTAGAACATTGATGGTCATGTTTATCTTCAAAAGGAAAAAAAAGTTTACTTTAAGCGAATAAATCCTTTTATTACAGCTCGTTCATTAAACGTTGGGGCATTCAAAGAAATTAAAGTGTATTATATGAATCAAAACCTTACCTTTAATTTCTTTCCTGAGCAAATGATTGAATGGAAAGTGGCATGTTCATAAAATGATGAGAAAAAAATGTGGTTATATGCATACAAATGTGCCTGAATCTTGTATTGTGAACTGGTGAAATTGGGGACTACGATTTGGTCATCTTTCTTGGGACCAAATCTAACTGTTTTTCTCTGCAAAAACTGATTGCTGTGGGTGATAATTTTTAGTGAGAAGGAATCCATTGATTAAAGGAAGAATGCAGGCACCAATTCGCTGTGGAATTAATCGCATAGTAAGAATTGAAGGAAGCTACACCGGAAAGAAGGTAAAGTTTAAACCTTTTCTTTGCCAAAGACTCTGCTAAGACCATCAAGAATTCTACATTTTCAGAGTGTCGTTTTGGGATAAGAAAAGAATTGCAGAGTTAAAATTTGAAAGGTTGAAGTTTCCTGTTGCATATCTCTTTCCTATTAAAGTTCAAAATGTCATCTAGACTAGAACCAACGAAATTCAACCCCACTGATATTCATGAGAATTGCATGGAGATTTTTGAAAAGAAACAGTGGGTAACTTTTTTTGAAAAGTTTGATGGGCATAATGAGCATGTTAGTCTAGCTTTTGCTGAAACATTTGATGGAGAAGGGGTTATAGTGGGAAACTTGCACTTCAAACTGTCTGAAGATGTTTTAGCACAAATTATTGGCCTACCACAGTAAGGATAAAGATTCTTCAAGACTAAACAATTCAAAGAGAAAGCATGGATACCCTTTTTGTGCAGATCAAGAGCATGGTCAGTAAACTCGAAGAAAGGAATACCAAGGAGCTGGCTGGTTCATCCTTGGGATGAAATAGTTTATGTTATCCAAAAATTCATTACTTGTGAAGTCCGATTCAGTATTGTTTATCTTTGCCATATCAAGTTGTTGCAGCATTTAAAAGGTGAATGTGAGATTAATATGCCATATTTCCTGTTACAGAGTTTAACTAAGATGGCTAAGGCTGTCCAAAGGCGTGCAAAAGACAAAATGACAAGCCTTTTTCACTGTGGACTCATCAAAATCATCATCCAGCATGAGTTACAAAAGAAAAATTTGACATGGTCAGGATTTTTAATTCACAATCAGTTTGAAGAGTAGGAAGAATTGCTTGAAGAAGGTTTAAAAGAAGATGAATTGTTGATCATAACATACCCTGAGGCAACAAGCTCAAAACCTCCAAAGGGGAAAAAGAAAAATAAATAGGTGTTGCTGATTACTGATGATGAAGACAAATCTGAGGCAGCAATTTCAAAACAGCCTTAGAGAAGGATACGAACTAGGAGTGTGATGAGAGAAGAAAAACAGTTTAAAAAACAAGAGCAGATTTTCACCACTTACCAGAGAAAGCCAAGGAATTATAAGCAAATTCGAAGTAAGTCAGCCTTGGGGAGTCAAGAAGAAGATTCAGCAGATGAAATAGGGTAGGATATCCAAGACACTGATGAAGTGATCAAACAGACAAAAATAATCAATCTCTTCTTGGATCAGCAAGAGAAAGAAAAGAAAAGCCATCAAGACAGGAAATAATAAAGGATTCAGCTTCTCTTTTCTCAGAGCAACAAAATGTGGAAGAGGAAAAGAAAGAAGATTCAGTACAAAAGAATGAAGAATTGGAGATGGACACCAATTCTGTCTAGCTTCCATTGAAAATGAAAAATAAGAAAACTTCCAAGAACAATAAAGAGATTAAGAGGTTGAAACTTGAAATAAAGGAATTAGAGCAAGGGAATGAGAAGTTAAAAGAAATTGACTGGAAGCTTAAAGTCCAGAGGACATGCATCTCCAAGCATGCATACAGATGGTATAAGCAAAAGAAGATTTATAAAACTAAATATGAGATACTAAAAGTCCTTTATGCATCTCGGGCTTCAACAGATGCATCATCTCAGATAGGAGATTAAAAGTAAGAGGGTCAGCAGCAAAATTTTGGTTTTTGATATAAACCAGGTTAAATATTTTTGGGCATGAGGAAATGCAACAACTTCCTCTTGGGGGAGATGTTGGGCACCATTTTGACCTCTTTTTGTCACCTAAATATCTTCCATTTTCCTCCATAAAACCTTCATATTGATTTATAAATCCTTAAATTCACCCACAAACTTTGGTTAAAAGGTATAAATGTCATTGCTTATTAACAAATTGAATTTTGAGATTTTTAAAGCATTTAAACTAAGGTTTTTATTCAGGATTATAGGATGTGCTAAATTACCATAATGTCTCCAAGGTTAAATACTTGTAGGCCAGCTGGGTGTGAACTGAAAGATGGGGAAATGATCCTCAGTGTCCAAGGATGGTTGAACTTCCAATGGATAGATGATGTGGCTCTCACAGGTGTCAAGTCAATGACGGTCAAAGCTGACTACATGTGCTACCACTCAGCACAAAAGCAGGGCAGTTTCGATTTTGTTGATTTTCACAGATATGATAGAGGATCTTGAGGACTATGTTTCATTAATTAGTTTCAAGATTAATAGCATTTCTAGTTTTCAAGAATTTGTATAAGTACTTCATAAAACAGAGGAGAAATCCATCACAATTTTGAGAGAAAACGCATACTGTTCTGGACTACGTTGTTTTATGTATGATCGATTTTATGGTGAATGTAATTGAAGTTCAAGCTCTGTTATTGTCTTGCTGCGTGTGTGAACGAGGCATTGGAGGGCCCCCATTGTCGAGTCTACACACCTTTTAATTGCTAGTGAACGATTTGGATTGTTGCAAATGATTTGGATTGTGTCAATGGTATGTTTTAGTTCCTGTAGGATTCGATTTTGTTATTGCAGAATGAGTTAGACTGCTTTCAATCAAGTTTTATAAGCTCTGTCATTTTATTAGTTATATTAAAGGAATGGTTCAGACTACTATCTCATTATGCTGTACATCGCTTGCTTATTTGATGATGAAGTATTAAGAACAATTATACATTATGAATGCTTTCCTGTAAGGGAAATTGATGATTTATTGTTTATTCAGTGCTGGGATAATAGACAGAATCTCATAGTTCATAGTTTAGGGTTAGGATTAATTCATTTTTATTATCTCAGAATCTTTCACATATAAATTGCTATGTAAGTGAAATATCAAATGAAGTTGTTCCTTTAAGGGAATTTTTGTGTTTTCAAATCACAGTAACTTAATTTGTTAATAGGTTTATTTCATAGATAAACTAGATTTCCAAGTCAAGTCTAGCTTTGAGTCCTTATACTTGGATATGCCTCTAAGTCTACCAACTCCAGATTGACATAAACTCAAGGTCTGATCTGCATTAGTGGATTGGAGCCCAAAAAGCATCATGCAAAAACTTCCATCCTACAGATCAGCTTAAGGGACGCAAGCTCCTTAACCAACACAGAGGTTAGACAACTCCTCAGAACCCTAGCCAAAGAAGCAAAGACAAGGGCTGACAGAAAAACAAAGGAACTAACAAATAAAGATACAGAACAGGTCGAGTTTCTCGAAAAATACAGAACATTAGCTCAGTCCATCATACCAGGCCGTATCGAAGTCAAAACAGATAGACCATTGGAAAGAGCATATCAGCTCTTCAAGAGCATGGTGTCGACCATCCAGGCACATCTCTAGGAAACTAAGGAAGAACAGAAGGAAGAGACCGCCCAACCACTACTGGCACAACACACTGCTTTCTCAGAGGCATACAAAGTGCTATAGGACCATATGGAGGAATCTATCATCACCAAAGAAGTCTTAAGGGAATGGCCTACTCACTATGGGTAGGTCTATCAGCAGACATGCTAGACTCGTCAAGGCATTCAGGCTTTGGAGAGCAGGAAGATTACAGAAGCAACACTTAGGCAGACAATAGAAGAACAGATAGTGCTAGAAAACAACAAACTGCAGAAGCTGGAATGGGAAGCACATCAGTGGGTACAACAAGATCTTCCCAATCTAGAGAAAGACGACATCATCTGCCCACAGATGAAAAGACTCATCGACATAGTAGAAGAGTAGAACCAGTTCCTGGGCCCCAACATGGAGAAGATCGCGGAAGTCCCCCTTTCAGAAAAGATGTTGGTCCTATCAAGCTTAACTACATTAACTATTGACATCCAGAAAGCTTTGCAGAGCTGGACAGACTTTCAACATAACCTTGCCATCACAGCTCTAGCAATTGTTGAGGTTTATGTCCAGAAAAGACCGACCATTCGTCTGCACAGTCTGCCACAATAGCATTTTGGAAGGGTCCGACAAACACATATTTTTGTACCTCCCTGTTTCTTCGGGATGAAGAAACATTTTGTTCGTGGGGGAAATGTAGAAGGATCAAGTTGACACAAGTCGACTTGAACGAAGACCGACTTAGTCAATCAACCAACTAAGTTGATCGGCCGACTTAGTCGATCAGTCGACTAAGTCGGTCGGCTAACTAAAAGTCGTGTTGGTTCACTGAACCGACATGTATTTATTTTGTAATTGTTTGTAAATTGTATATATTAGGCTGTTGAGCCAAACAAGAAGTCAGTTCATTTCTCTGCCTTGTATGAACTCATTGGAATAATATAATCTATTTATCTTACCTGTTCTTGCCTCTTGTCTCAGCTTTATATTTATATATGTTTTAGTATGTATTATTGGTAACCTTATGTGATCTGTGAGATTACAACATCAATTAAGCTGGAAATAGGCTGACCTTTTATCATTCCTTCAATATCGACCATGGAATTTTGATGGTCTACTTGTCGGTTTTCCAATGCAATGTTAATTCTGGGCATGCTCCCTGCCATGTCTCCAACTGTAACTGCTTACTGAATGGAGTGAAGATTAAAATTTTATTTCTTATTGGGAAGTATTTAAATTAATGTGGCTTGTCACACTCCCAACATTTTAAGGGTTCTGTTTGTGCAGTGTTCTTGTTAAAAGCAGTAGGAGGTTCCCTTTCTTTTACTGCATAATTCTGTGGTTTAAATTTTTTATAGTTATTGCCCTGATACCCTTTCTAATTATTCCATGGATTTGTGTGGAATTTATTGTTTCTTTTTCTTGATCAAATTTATCTCGCTTCTTAGTCTTCCAAGTTGGTACAGTTTCTCTTTTATTTTTGTTTTGGTCATAACAGAAATTTTCCTTTCTCATCACATCCTCTAGCTTCTTTGGGTTGTCGTACTCAATCCTCTCTTTAAACATGGTAAGAAAACAACTGAGAAAACACTATATCTTAGGGTTTTCATCAATTATGTAAAGTATGTAATGAAGCAGGTTTAAAAATTTACCACACGTCTCTTTCATAGTCATATCTACTAGTCTTTTAACTCATAAAATTCTTTGGCCTTCTCTTCATAGTACTGTTCTGACATGCATTTTATTTTAAATAATTTTTAAACGTTTTCCATATTACATACATTTCCTTTATTCCTTTTACTTTCTTTATATCCTTCCATCATATATATTATTTTCGAGTTAGATTATATATGGCCATTTTGGCTTTCATTTCGTCAGAGTAATTGTATATTTGGAAGTATTTTTTCATCTGTGACAACAAAGCTTCTACTTCTTCCCCTTTTTCAATTTCACCATTGTTACAACTAATTTTACCATGCATGGTGGATCACACATTTATGGCCTTCCTTGTCTCTCTGTAGACTATTTGGACCCCATGGACCATTTTTGTATATTTAATGTTTCCAATATCATCCCTAAAAACATGCATTATTTTCCATACACGATTTTAAAACCTATTCTCGCGTATATATGCGGATATGACCCTCAAACCCGCGTACATCGGGATGTGTGCAAAAGGACAAATAATTTTGGAGTTTTCCTTGATGTGGATCTGAGTCACTTGTCTCTTGGCCTTCCATATGCCTTGAGATCGCTCAGATTCGACCTTACATTACCCCATTGAAGCACTATATAAGGAACCCTTTGGATACATTGAAAGGGGAGGAATTGAAGAGCAAGAAAACTATGGTCCATTGTTTCCAGAGATTATACTTGAGTCTGCATCCCTTTGTCCCTTGGAGCACTCTGTGTTCTTCCCAAGCTTTCCTTTGCTTGTGAGCTTGCTATTGAGAGATGGAGGATTGAAGTGGTGGAGGCCCAGGTGGAGGACTCAGTTTCTTTGGTTTGCAGACGTGCCGATAAAGGTTGTCACTATTGTAATCTTTGATTTATATTAATAGAAATATCTTTTCCTGTCCAATAATGTGTATTTAAATGAATATTGAATCCATGGATGCTTTTAAATGCTTATATATTATTGATTATATATGTTAGAGTAGGTCTAACACCATTATATAGCATGCTTGTCCTATTTGTTGAATATTGAGAGAGAAAATTGCTAATACAAGCGAGAGTGGAAAAGCTCAACGGGGATCTACATCAACCTTCCGGAATAAGGTATGTTTCTAGATCCTTTAGTGTTAGATGTTTTGTTTCTCTTGCATATGGGAAAGGATTGATTTCTGCATTTACTCTGTCTATTGTGGTACCCCAAGCCATACGAATTTTTCTCCGTAACATAATTGGTGACCATACTGGGGAGTTCCTAGTCATTTCCTTTGGGGGTTTTATCGGCATTCGATTTTCTTGAATTGCTTTGATTTCTCTGTTTCTGAGTCGGGTCTGGGGGAATGTTTTCCTTGTAGTGTCTGATAGGAGTAAATTTTGTCTTAGCTTGTCTATTTACTTTATTTTTTATCTCTTTTTCTTCCTATACACGAGTTTTGTCTTCACAGTCGCGTGTACACATGGTTTTTATTGGGATATCCATGTATATACGTGGGTTTTCTACACACAGTCATGTATGCCATCAGTTTTTCCTTTTTGGGGAAGATTAAGTGTTGCTGGGTGAGTTTGGATAATCACTAAGTTTTCTTGGATGCTTCTGGAGTCTGTATACACCTTTGTTTCTGACCAGAGATGCTTTTTAGTTTGAATTTTTTGAGAATGTTCTTGTCATTTCATTTTTTATTTTTTGTTTTGGGATTAGTGCATTAGGTCTCTTTTACCTTATTTCTTTGCTTCGGTGTTGTCTGATAATGCTTGCAGATTCTAGGGGTTATAGAGTCATACTTTTTCTTTATTATCTCATTTTAATTCAAAAAATACAAAAACATTTTTTTTTGCATCAGTATGCATTGTTTCATTTTACATTTTGCATGGTACTTGCATTAGGTTTGCTTGCAAAAGTATTAGTCAGGTTTTCATATAGGAATGATTGCATATTCATTTGAAGGAAAATTTTGCACTTCATGTAGTAGCATATCCCATTTTTCATTTGACACTGTGCATTTGCGTTGATTGTTAGGTGTGCATTTTACTTGTTGCATCATAACATCATTAGTTGCACGACCATTTTCCCTTTTGAGTAATAAGCCAATTAAAATCAACGCATAATAAAATGAATTACACTCTTTTTTTTTATAGGGTGTGTTAACCCGAAAATCCCCCACATAGCTCTCAATGGCCTAGACCACCCAAGGACACCATCTCACAACACTCATATCACTCCATTAGACCTTCCATTAACCCCCACACCTCCAAAATAGCCGAAGGATGAAGAAAAACGGCTAAAAACCCCAAAAAGGAGCCCAAAGTAGCCCCCTAGAAGCTAAAGCCCTAAAAAAGGGGCTAAAACCCAAAAAGGGGATAAAGTTAGGGCAGAAGGGGCTAAAAGCCCAAAAAAGGGGCTAAAGGCTTGACCAAGGGTTTAAAACCCTAAAACCCCTTGGAAAAGCTATAAAAGGAGGGTGGGGGGTCACTCTCAAAACACTTCTCCCATTTCCTATTGTTACGCTGCCCATGGATGCTTTGAGACCTTTTCCTCTCAAACCACCCACACTCCCTCTCCTCCATCTCCATCCCAATTGATCCATTGCTCCCCAACTAAGAGAGGTGCTTCTGCAATCTTGGGCATGGTGGCCCATTTCCACCACATAAGGTATACCATGTTTTATTTTCATTTCTTAGTTGTTTAATATGCTTTTCTTTCTAACCCTTTTCCCAATTTGCAAGTTTTGTTTTTCTTTTTAACATTGTTTTGCAGGTTTTTCCATTATAGCTTAGGTTTATTTTGTAGGTTTTGTTTTTCTTTTTAACATTGTTTTGTAGGTTTTTCCATTGTAGCTTAGGTTTATTTTGCAGGTTTTGAAGGAGGAACCCTAACCTATGTTTGCAGAGGGGTTCATCACCATTTGCTTCTTCTTCTTGCTTATATTATCTTAGGGTTAGTTTACTATTCTGTCATTTACATTTCAGTTTCGTTTTTCCATTTTTTACAGTCTTTATCCATGCAGGAACCTACCTTTATATCCTATAGATAGAAGGGAGCCATTCCTGCCCCTATAGCAAGGAGAAATCCCTGATACAGAACTGCCGACCATACCAAGTCGATCCCACAGGATCCTTGGGCCAAAATTTTAATTTTTCAAATTTTTTCAATTTTACCCGAGTTTTCAAAAAAATTCTTGTTAAATCTGTCTTAGATTCAGTTTATTTCTTGTTTTAGGTACTGCCGAAGCCTCTGCTAGGAAAAACCGAGTCATATTGACCACAATACCAGTTACTGTCAGCCAGATCTGACTCTGTCTCACCAAAAAACCCCAATCCAGAGCAAGGCGCTCTTATCAGGGAAAAAGGTGAGATTGGGGTGCACTTAATGGGAACAGGTGCGCCTTGGGCGCACTTAATCCCCCGATAAGTGTGACTTCAGCCCAAAAACTCAGGTTGCAGCTATTTCTACATTTTGTGCGACCCCCTCGCTCATTTCTGAAAAAATATCGTGGTCCCCTCGCCAGATTTGGTTAGAAATGTGTGGCCTGTTAAATAGAAGTTTAATTTGAATTTAAGAGACTGTAAGTTTCAGTTTCAGAGGACTGTTAGTGTGGCCTAGCCGCCTCTGTCCACCATTGCAAGTCATTTTCAGTTTCTACTTTTATTTTCTACAAATTATTTCATGAACAATGTGTAAATGCTAAGTAAATCATTATGGCTTATTAAAATGAACCTAGTCTAACTAAAATTAGCTTAAAATCAATGATCTTGCTTCCCCTTCCTCCTCTACCTAGTCATCACCCTCTGGGGTATTCTAGGATACGACGAAGGGAAAGCTCGTATAGATCTAGGCATTCCATGATATTGTTCCAAAACCATTAAAACCGGGTGACCTGGACGGTAGAGGGGGTAGAGAAGGAGGTCTTCTCACGTCGCTAAGCGTCCTCCATGTTGACCAACCTAGCATCCGGGAGGTGACCTGAGGATATACGGATGGGCATTGGGCTTAGTCTCATTGTGTTGAGATCTATTAATCTTGCGCATTGATCTAGGAACAAACAATCAATCTCATCAAGAAATAATCAACAAATAACTCAGAAATGGTGTTAATTGGAACTAGAATTGTTTTCTCTCTGTATATTCAATAAACAACGAATAGTTACAATAACAATCTCAAGAAATAGCTTGAATCAATGAGGAATTTGAATACCTAAGGATTTCATTCAAATTCAATGAGTGAGTCTAGCTTAACTGGATATAAGCCATTATTTCACACTATGTTAACCACTTGATGAAAACCCTAATTGACTCGCCAAACCCTAACTAAAGTCGGAGTGCAATAAATGACTGAATCTCAACTGAAAGAGATCAAACACATGTCATAGAAAGGCAACCATCAAGTGCTAGTTCTTCAATGACTTCAATGAACCCCGATGAGGTTAACTGAAGCTGAACTGATCATTAGAAGTTGGTGGAGGTGCCCTTGTTGACTCCAGATCATTAAATAATAATAAATAATCATTAAATAATATATTTAATGAGAGGAGGTTCCTTAACTGACAAGTTGAACTGATTATAACCACCAGTTAGCAATTAGGTGCATTAATATCACTCAGATCACCCCCAGAGTGCTCCAGTTAGTCTCCTTGACTGTAGGTAGGCATGGGTGTGACTGGATGATGTCAATTAATGATCCATTGATGTCAATTAATGTCAATTATACTTAGGATAGTGGTTTAACTAGGCCAATTTGACCAAAAAGAGTGTGTATGGTGGTAAATGCCTCCAACACCCCCCCTTAAGCTACACTAAGGAAGAGTTAGAAAAAATAAATGCATAAAAATGCTAGGGCCCTGGAAACAAAGGCCATAGGTCACCCTATACAATAAAGTAACTACTTAATATAACCAAGGAAATGGGGAAAACCTCATGGGAAAAATACCCCCCCTCAAACTAAGTAGTAAATCAAGAATTGATTCTTCTATGCAGCAGCATCCTGATACTGTGCATGTGAACCTATGAATCCAAACTAAATGAATATGTTTGGAGGAATCTTCCACTTTGGAATAATAACAATGCACTCAACTGAATAAGAAATATAAACAGTTGCATGGTGAAAACTGGACCCATGAAAGCGGCTGAATCATCTGAAGAAAGAGCAAAGGTTCTTGAGGATTCCAACCATGTGTGGAACACTCAAGAAACTGATATTTTGCAGCCTTGAAAATAAAACCATGATTGGTAAAATCAGCCCCAATTTTTAGGAGAAACTATCCAAGCAGATGCTGAATCTCTTCCTCTTTACTAGTTCTGTGAGGAGATGAGCATGTAACCAAAGGTAGAGAAGCCATGGGACTCTGGAGAGAGAATTATTGAGATCAATAATATTATATAGCTTCATAAATATCTAATGATTGGAAAAATAAAATATTATCAACCTCATAAGAGGAAACTAACACCAAATCCCCAGCAGCAAAATTGAAGAAGAACTGCGGTACTTGATTTTTCACACCAGAATTGGTGAGAGCAGCTACAAGCATGACTGAAAGATCTTGGATTTTAAAATATGAACCAAAGAATATCATATCAGAAATTAAATAAGATCTAAATAATTTCACAAAAAATCCAAAACTGTGAAATGAAATCAAATCCCCAGCAGCAGTTTCGAAGGAGACTTGCAGTACTTGTTTCTTCACATCGCTGATGAGAACAGCTACAAGCAGTACTGAAGGTTTATGAACCTGAAATTTTGAACCAAGAAATATCATATCAGATCCAAATAAGATCATATAAGATCCAATAAGATTCATATCAGATCCAAAATTATGGTCAACCGAGACGGTGGATACACAGTTGTCTTTTTCTTCAAAATTCTGAATTTTGCTGCATGCAATCCTGCAGGATTTTGCTGGAAGATCTAGATCATGGGGAGGGAATGTGTCACTTTTATAATCTGATATTTCTTCCAAAATATCCAATTTTTTACATATTTTCACACCAGAAGCAACATTAGAGGAAGAAAAATCAAATTTCTCTTCACTTTCGGAAGCAATTACTGGTAAATTTTGCACAGAATTCAATGGAAAATCACCGGTGAATGTTTGCATGGAAGTGCAGCAGTATTTTTATTCAATATCAGAGATTCAAATGTCTTCTTCTATTTCAGCAATATGAGGAGATGATATATCAGAGATCTCATGAACTTTCGGAGCATCAGGAGAAGGATTCACTGCATGGAGACTTTCTTCAATTCAAATTGAATGTGTAGAAGATTCTGCTTCATCTTCATCTTGAACAACTTCATCAGAGAGAGTAGAGGCTGAGAATTTTAAGTAAAGAACTCTTGTGGTGCTGGATGTGATCTCCAAAGTGATATTATGGTCCTCATTGTGCTTGCCAAAGGTTCTGTCCAATTTTGTCCAGAGATCCTTTGGGTATTCAACAGAACCAATAAGGTAGCGCAAGCTAGGAGAAAGGGCCAGACATATTGCTCCAAAAGCTCTATCACCGTCATTTAGCCAGCCATTATAATTCTCATAAGAATCTTTTCCAAGTCCAATAGACACCTCATAGAGACCTCTTCTCTTCAGAGATGCAATCATCTTCAACTTCCATTCTGAATAGCTTGTGAATGGGGTGAGAAGAGGGATTGATGAGTCCATTCGAAGTTGTACCTGTTAAAACCTGCAAATCAAAAGAAAATGGGTACGGTAAGGTCAGACAACCTGCACATTTTAGGCTTTCATCACACCCATCATAGTCAATCAAGCAAGATTGATCAACAAGTTCTTTACTTGGGGTATTAAGTGGTAAGGCTTGGCTTCTGGTGCAGTGCTGGATTTTTGAGCTATTGCTGAATTTTCATGCAGAAATTTGTCAAAAAGCTTGTTTTTGAGAGATAGAGCTTCATCTCGCCATGAGATCTGATACCATATTAATCTTGCACATTGATCTAGGAACAAATAATCAATCTCATCGACAAATAATCAACAAATAACTTAGAAATGGTGTTAATCAGAACCAGAATTGTTTCCTCTCTGTATATTCAATAAACAATGAATAGTTACAATAACAATGTCAAGCAATAGCTTGAATCAATGAGGAATTTGAATACCTAAGGAGGTCATTCTAATTAAATGAGTGAGTCTTTCTTAACTGACTGTAAGCCATTGGTTCAAACTCTGTTAACCACTTGACGAAAACCCTAATTGACTCACCAAAACCTAACTGAAGTTAGAGTGCAATAAAATATTGAATATCATTTGAAAGAGATCAAAAACATGTCATAGCAAGACAACCATCAAGTGCTAGTGCTTCAATGACTTCAATGAACCCCGATGAGGTTAACTGAAGCTAAACTGATCATCAGAAGCTGGTGGAGGCGCCCCTGTTGACTCCAGACCATTAAATAATAATAAATAATCATTAAATAATATATTTAATGAGAGGAGATGCCTTAACTGACTAGTTGAACTGATTGTAACCACCAGTTAGCAATTAGGTGCATATATCACTAAGATCACCCCCGAAGTGCTCCGGTTAGCCTCCTTGACTATAGGAGAAGGCTAAGTTAGCTCGACTGTAGGTAGGCGTGGGTGTGACTAGTTGATGTCAATTAATGCTCCACTAATGTCAATTATACTTGGGATAGTGGTTTAAATATGCCAATTTGACCAAAAAGAGTGTGTATGGTGGTAAGTGTCTCCAACAAATTCCCACAACCTTCTCTTGGTTGAAGAGGAATATCATTGTGAGGTAGACATCTAGTTAGGCTAGCAAACGTTCAGGGTTAATCATTGTACTTGTTCACAATTTATGTTTATTTATGCTTGCATACACAGCCACAATGACATGAACTCTACCATGATGAATTCATAAACCATATTGCATCAATTAAATACTAGAAAAAACAAGCAAACAAATACACCATACCAACTAATTAATCCAACTCAGTTCATGATGCTGAGTAAGCCTTAAAATTTACTAATTTACACTAAGTTCAAACAACTTTGTAGTCTTTGAGGACATAAGTGCCTGATTGCTTCAACTGTGGGAAGTACTTAGGCTCTGCCCAGAAACTCATTGTGAGGAGTAGCACAAGAACCCCAAAGTAGTTGGCCGCTGACAGGAATTGCCAAGTGAAACAGGCAATGACCCCTTCCGACTGAGTAGAAGCACCTATGAGGAACAAGCCAAGCGCTGTCTTCCGGTAGTCTTGGTGGCCGAGTGACGACCTGCAGCCAATAGGAAGCCACTGAAACTGGGGTCCAATCTCATTACCACTAGTTTCACACATAAAATCAAGCACAATTAATCCTCCACGCTCTTCCTCACGCCTAAGAGGAAAACCACCACCATTCATAACACTTGATCGGCACCATCAAAGCCATTCTCAGTGATCTTCCACACCATCAGAGGGCCACACAGCCTTTGATTATGACTCAGACCCATATCAGTCTGAACCAGACCTCCACACCACACCATCAAGCCACATGGCTAGTGCGAACCCAGATCCATTTTCTAGATTAACCTTAGCAAGTGAACCCATGTCCACATCACAACCTGTCACCCACAACTTGGCAAGTGGCCCAAGCATAGTCATGTAGATTGTCATTAGTTAGATTCCACCACCTATAGTGACCAGCCAAGCTGGCCCACTTACAGCACACAGGGGTAGTGGCCCCTCCACACACACTACCCCTCCTGCCACACAGGGGGCCAGTGGACCATCTACTTACATTTCCCCTACTATCATACATGGGGGTAGTTTCCCCGCCACTCATAGTATCCCACCCACAACACTTCGGGGCATTGGCCCATCTGCGATGGTGCCACCACAAGCACCCCCAATTGTGCAGATGCACTATGCACCTGCAAATCCCACCACCATCGCAGCACCATCCCACATTAATTTGGGGTCAAATATGCCCTTCATGGCTCGTCTCAACTTGCCTGGCTTGGCCAGATTAACAAACAACCCCATCCGCCACCAATATTTTTGGCCACCTATGCCAACTAAGCTGCCATCAGACATCCCCAAGTTTGAAGGCAAAGCCAGGGAATGTCCACAAAACCACATAATGACATTCCATTTATGGTGCTCATCCAATAGCATCATAGACAAATCCATCAAGTTAAGGCTATTCCAATGCACTGTTACAGGTCTTGCGGCCAAATGGTACATTGAGCTGCCACAATCCAAGTACCCTGACTTCAACTCCTTAGCCTTCATGTTCCTACAGTATTTACAACTCCCTTTCATATATGACGAGGGGCTGGAGATCCTACTATCTTGATATCAAAGCATTGCCACTCACATAACTAACCATATCCACGAGTGGCGGCGACACCGTAGCTTATGCAAAATCCAACTAGACGATAGGATCTTCTTAGATTGGTTCCTTAATACTTTTCTCCCACCCATCGCAAAGGACATCGCATTTGAATGTCCCCAATCTAAAGAAGAGGTCATACTGAAGACCCAACAATTTGACCTCATCTATGCCCAGTCTGGATACCTGTATACCGTCATTCCAAGCGCTCCCCATCCAAGTACCTCCTATCGTGACACACCGAGGGCATCCCACATTGTAGATGACATCATAGGGTCAGTCTCCCAACAACTGTAGCCTTGACTGACACCACCTATCATTACACCACAACCAAGCAACAATGCTAGTGTTGCTTACCAGAACAATTCCCCAGACTATGCTAGAATGATTTCCTAGTCCAGAGCAACAACTTCTTATGCACAACCTGCACCACCGCAGCAGGCTCAGGCCATGGCTTGGCCAACAAAACAGTATGTGGGGAAAATTCCCACATTTGTGGCACCACCACCCCGAAAAATCTACTATGTACCACTAGTACAACCTATGCAAGCCCCCACCCCCACTCCACCTTCTCCGTTGGGACAAGTGTTTGCACAAAAAAACCATCCCAAGCAGCCTACCCCCAACAATCAACAAGGGAAAGCTACGAATGATCGGATCCACAACCAAGGCAATAACCAACTGCAAGGAGGAAATCAACAACCAAACCTTCCCAACAATGTTGTGGCAAACTGGCTAGCCCAAAACCCCCCACGACAAAATCCACCAAGACACAATGCCTTGTTGCACACAAATTAGCCATGTACACTCTGTGATGTCTATGGGAATTAAATGTTTGAGTGTCCCCTCATGGCTCGTGCTAAGCAAGACATTCAAAATGAGGCCCAATAGGCTGCCAATGTTGCCAATCAAGCCCAACCCAACTAGGCACCACAAGGACCTCCCCCCATGGTGCTTCAAAACCCACTACTATTCCAAGGATTGGTGGCAACCACACCCCCTCCCCAACCCAACCCCAACGCTCTGGGGGCACCTCCCATGACTGAAACAAGTGTACATCACCTGCTAGCCATGACGATTGAGGAGGTCAACTTGTGAACCAGATGGAATCATTACGGTACCACCACCAAACTTGCTGAATCATTAGTAGAATCCTCGTCTAAGATAATCAACCTGTCTCTTCAGTTACCCCTGTTCCCATGCCCCCCCATACATAGAGTTTCCAATAATGCCACAGCTAGAGCTACAGTCAGCTATAGCATTGTGGATGATTTGGCCCAAATGCCAACTGCCATGTCCACTCTTGAGGTATTTAAAACATTCCCAATGTAGCAGAAAGACTTACTAGCTGCTCTAGGGGCAGTAGACCCCTCCGAATCCAAACTAACCACCTTTGACACAGAGAACAGGGAACCATGCATGCCCTCGACCATCACCTTCCAAATCCCGGTGTCCATCCAGAATTTGGTTGTGCATCAGTGCATAGTGGATGAGGGGGCACCCACGTGCGTTATGTCTACCTTGGTTTGGCAAAAACTTGGATCACCAATTTTGCAACCATTCTCCATGACTCTGCGGGCTTATGATGGACATCCCACTAAATCCCAAGGAATCCTCCCTCATGTCCCCATCACATTAGCCAGGAAGACAGTATTGATTGACATCGAAGTTGTCAATGCTCAACTGGACTACAACCTCCTCCTTGGGAGGAGTTACATGTATGCCATGCAAGCAGTCGCATCAACTATTTTCTGCCTCATGATGTTCCCCCACGAAGGGAAGATTGTGACGGTTGACCAGCTCAGTTACCATGATCCGCAAGGGTTAACAATGCCTGCCAACGCTATCCCTACCATCACCACCATTGAGCCGCAAGTGGAAACCACACACACTAATGTCATCCCTACAACCAACACTGTGGTTGAAAACACATCAGCCTCACCACCATTGAATGTGGGC
Source organism: Pseudotsuga menziesii (assembly GCA_001517045.1). Lineage (NCBI taxonomy): Eukaryota > Viridiplantae > Streptophyta > Pinopsida > Pinales > Pinaceae > Pseudotsuga > Pseudotsuga menziesii. Next base: position 225,931 of record LPNX010949028.1, on the reverse strand, counting down.
CCTAGTTTGTTTACCTATCCCACCATGACAGCTCCTTTCCCATTGGTGTCACCACCACCAACACAAAAGCAAAATGCGGACTTGTGCATGGTATCATCTAGCACCGCTACACCCAAGCAACAACCGCAGCCGCAGCCCCAACCACAACCACAACATCGTTCGCAGCCGCAACACCAACATTAGCTACAACATCACCCACAGTAGCAACAGTATGCGCAGCCGTAACCACAACCTCTTCCCCACATGCAACCAGCAGGGAGTTATCTAGGCTCATCTCTAGTCCATATGATTCCCTTCAACTTTCCCCCACCTGGTGTCATGAGAAAGCCAGTCATGGCCACCTTAAGCTTGCATAACTTTATGTTGGGCATCTTGGTGTGGTATCTTGATCCACCAGATCAACCAACAATGCCCCAGGTTGTTTTAACCTTGGTGCAACCTATCGCGGTCGAGTCTCACCCTCCACTTGGTTCGCACACGCCTACCACCGCACCTACACCCGCACCACCCCAACCCCAAACGGCTAGGGGAAAGAACACCAAAGCCACCACAGAACCATGAGAAGTCCCACCTTGTGCCATCTACGAATAACAGGGCCATCCAACTCAGAATTTCCCTAAAATCCCAGTGATCCATGTGCATCTGGATGCCATGGATATGAATGAAAACATCCATGTGTTTGAACTCCCAACCATGCCAGTAGTCAGGAACAAGGCATTGAGGACAAACCATGCTTGCGCCTTTTGTGACTTGTATGGAAATTACTCCCACCATTGCCAAGAACTGCCTGAATTCTGAATGGCTCCACTGACCTCTGTCAACATTCCCTTGAGTCTGATATCACCTTGATCGAATAATTTCACCCACCACCTCCTTCTTCAGACACCATGTCCATTTACATGATGTCCAATTCTACAAACCCTCTTGTCTCCACCATCACTGACTATCCATCAAACCTGTCTCTTCCATTGTTTCCCCAGCCACATCCGCAACCTCAGTTACCAGGGAAACATTGGGGTTCATTCCTGCTCAACATGATCCTTTTCCTTTTCCTTTTCCTTTTCCTTTTCCCACCATCTCAGATCATGATTAAGTCTGTCTTGGCAGCTCGCAACTTATAGGATTTCACACTAGGAGTTCCTGTGTGGTACCTTGAACCACCTACCCTACCTCTAAGGCCATAGGATGTGTTGACTCATGTCCATCCAATTGAGATGATGTTGCACCTACCTCCAGGTCCATCAAAGACTCCCCTTGTCTCCAGGCCTGACCCTCTTCCTCCAATAGAGACCGGGGGAAAGACCACCAAAACCACAACTAGTACAATTTACATGATATCTAGCACCAATTTCCCTTTCACCTCATTGGCCATGGAAGATCCACCTGATCTACCCTAGCACCACTTACGCAATGACGGAGAGATCTATAAGACCACCTTCGGTTTTACCCCATTCCCTTTAAACCATAGTGTGGAATCGGTTCTTCCCATAAAAGACCAGATTCCGTCATCGCACCTTTCCAATGACCTTCATCTTGGCAAGAGGGCATACCTCTTCATTGACTCAGACGGTCGATTCTTGAAGAAGCCGTGCAACGGGCTCCACCTCAAGAGATTCTATGCCTAATAACACCACTATGAGTCCCTTATAGCATAGTTTTTTCCCTTTCTTATTTTTCAACATTTTTCAGCACAAATCAGGGGTAGCACCATCAGCTGCTAATCTAAATTCACTCAGAACCAATTCAAGACACCTCTCACACCTCCAGGCTCAAATTTACATTTCCTGATGAGACCATTGTCTCATGTTTAATAAATCAATTTCGGGACTATTTCCCACTAGTCACCTCGATTTACGATCCATGACATGATAATGTGAGTGTCTACAGACCTGTACTTGTATCACACTTCTTGACCACAACTCATGCAAGTTTTTGGGCCACCTCCTATTAAGGACTGTAATTTTAGCTTTTATTTTGCATTTTTAACACATAGTTTTCTTTTCCATTCACCACACCTGACGCGGACATCAGGACCATCGTCCACAAAACAATTTATTTTTCTTACACATATTTGGCATAAAAATTCCTTTGGACTTTTACTCACATCACATGTGGTCAAGTTCATCCACCACAACACACACACACATTCTCCTGACCTCTGCCCGAGAGCCACCTCGGTTTGCATGCCTCTATCGCACTGACTCGCAAGCCTCTGCCGCGATCTATCCCACGCATGTATTGGTATGTTTGAGAGCCTTCTGCTCTGTCCATACTGCATGGATGACCTTTGGACCTCTATCCACCGTCTCGACATGGGGAACCACATGTGCCACCATCAGTTGACCACATTGGATTTTTGTTTAAGCTCTTTTCTGACTCCTTAAAACAATGAAAAGATTGCCGAGCATAGCTGCTTCCTTTCCCGCTCACTAAAGTATAGGAGAGGGTGTCTACATTGTCTCATTTATCTCCTTTTGAGTACCATGTAGACTATTTCATGAAAAGGACCTCCTTGGCACACTCAAGCCAAGACCGTTCCCCTCTGCATACTTTTATGCTTTCTCAGGCAGAGGGGCTGCACTTTACGAAAAAGCTCACCACCGATTGTCATTAAGCTCTTTTCCAGCCATCTCAACAAGAAAAGATTGTTGAGCAAACTTGGTTTCGTTCATGCTCATAAAATTATTTGAATGACCGTCCAGCCAGTATAGGTTTAACCTTTTCCGGCCTGATTGGACTACCAATGGTAAAGAAGTCTCTCATCCCCTCCGGGATGGGCAAGATCTCCTATGTATACTTTTATCCTTTTTCAGGCACAGGAGACTACCAATGAAAAAGATCCCCCACTGGATTCTTCTTCATGCTTTCAGACTCTCTAAAATTGAAAGCACCATCGAGCATTTACCTTCTCAAGCTCGCAAAAAATCCATGAGATCGTACCACAACGACGTCCCTAGACACCACCCCACAGAAAACAATTTGGCAGCATCCCCACATTGGGTCAACTTTGTTCAAATTACTCTACAATGTGTCTTCCTTAGATCCCATCAGTATCAAAAGTGTCCACCTCCTCCAAGTATTTCCCATCTACAGTGACATTCTCGGTATTACAGCTATGATCCCATTCCCTTGAGTCAGTTTCATTTGCTGCCTAGTCCGCCATGGCGTCATACTCCGAACAAAGGAAGTTTGAGTCTCCCACTCCCCCTCTTCCCTTTTTCAGTTCTTTCTCTTCCCTCCCCTACCCCCCCAATTCAGTGAGTTAGTCTGCATATTGCTTCACAGATTTCGGTTATCTTCCTTGTGCTGTTGGTCAAGGAAACATCATTGCCTTGGCTAGGGGCAAGTCTCCCTCTGTCGATGCCAACATACATATTCCAGAGGATACACCCATAGGTCCTTGTACCTTGGTTTCATTGACACCATTGATGAGTTCCTTGGAACACTTTAGAGGAGTCCTTAGTGCCTCTTGGGATGGTTGTTTCTCACGTGCTCGACTTCAACTCCATCATCGCACCATTGAGATTCGTGTAGGGTTTGTTCGACACGGTACTTGGTCAAAGACCCCAGATGTCACCTGATTCTAGCACATTGGTGAGTCCACTTGAGGGACCTAAACAGGTTATGTCCCTTGTGATTTCCAGGTTGTGTTGGAGACAGTGTTGAGAATCCCTAGCAGTGCTTCAATATATCTTTATGATTGATGCAACATACTTGTACCACAGAGACTCTGATTCTCAATCAACAAGTCCACACAGCTATGTACCATATCCAGCAGACCGTCATTCATGAATATATAGCATTCCATGAGAATGCCATGGGTCCAATGTACCAGATCAGTATTGTATTCAGCCTCACATGGAGGAAACCATTATTGTAACATCAGTTGTATATGATCGGCTCTTGTAATTTAGAGGATAGATCAAATGATTCTTTTGACATTGTCATGAGCATGGGAATGCCCACCTCGTCCATATACATGTCACACATTTATTGTATCTCACCCATTGATGGGAACCAAATTAATACAAAAACCAAAAGCCACCATGCCCCAGCCCCGGAAGCACCACCTCTACATAGAAAATCCTATGATGTTCGTCAGCCATACATTGAGCTCCTGCCCTCACACATCAGGGGGCAATCTGTTAACCCAAAAATCCCCCACATAACACTCAATGGCCTACACCACCTAAGGACACCAGCTCACAACACTCATATCACTCCATTAGACCTTCCATTAGACCCCCACACCTCCAAAATAGCCTAAGGATGAAGAAAAAGGGCTAAAAACCCCCAAAAGGAGCCCAATGTAGCCCCCTAGGAGCTAAAGCCCTCAAAAAGGGGATAAAACCCTAAAAGGGGCTAAAGTTAGGGTGAAAGGGGCTAAAATCCCAAAAAAGGGGCTTAGGTTTATTTTGCAGGTTTTGAAGGAGGAACCCTAACCCGTGTTTTCATAGGGGTTCATCACCATTTGCTTCTTCTTCTTGCTTAGATTAGCTTAGGGTTATTTTACTATTCTATCATTTACATTTCAGTTCTATTTTTCCATTTTTTATAGTCTTTATCCACGTAGGAACCTACCCTTCTGTCCTATAGACAGAAGGGATCCATTCCTGCCCCTATAGCAGGAGAAATCCCTGCTACAGGGTGCACCAACAAGATTAGGTTTTAAGGTCTTGGAATAGTTCATTGTGAGTAAATTCTCCAAGACCACTAAACTTAACATTTATGCATCTGTCCAGGTGAGAGAGTGAAATTCCTTTATATAATTAGTGTTTCTCAAGATCCTCCTCTTACAAGGGAGTTAAGCACGAGGTTGTGTGAGCGGTTATTGATTGGGATGACCCCTGGTCGTAACTGAGTAGCACCAGAGATATTTCTAGGATTGTATTTGTATCTGGGGGCTCTTTCGAGAGTTTCAAGCTTTGCCACCCTTACCATACGGTCAATCCCTCCTGCAGCTATCCACCCGAGCATTGATTATATTGTGGTGACCTTAGTTTCCTTATCTAGGCTATTGAGGGGGTACTTCACATAGGTTATTCTGGAGGTGTCCTAGCCAGGTAGGGCTCAAATGGCATAGTTGCTATATGTGTTGAAGCTGAGGGCCACTATAATTGGTTATGAACCTCTGCTTGTTGTAATGGGAGTCTCAATCCTCTCCTAGGAGAGACATACCTACTTCATTCGGGAGCTCACATATCCTACCCTTGTTTGCTTGTGATTTGGCATTACATTGTATAGGTGTATTCTCTATACACGCTATGTTTCCTAGGGTTTGCGTAATTATATAGATTCTTTTTCATTTTTTGATTCATTATGGATTCGAGCACGACACTTTGTTGTTCTCATCATTTAGCAGGACTTTCTCCTTCCACATATCCTCCTCCTTTGGGAGAGAGAAACAGATAGTCCGAGCAGACTACTTCTCACATTGATTCACACATGATGGGAATCATGAGGATGAGATTCTGGAGATGTCTTCTCCACCTCACGAGGTTGGGGATGTAGATTCTAATTTTGTATATGATCCTTCACCAGAAATACCTTCACATTATAGTTATGATTCCTCATTCACAGGTCATCGGTATTGGTTACCAGGCGATGAGACTCATCATGAACCCACAAGCACTAGTTATATTCATTATGGCATGCCTAATATCCCTACACATGATCTGAAACATCATACCGGGTCAGAAATTGAATCTAGCACTATGCTTCGGGGAACTCCTATTCCTTTCCATGCAGATAGATTTGGGATAACTAGTCACATTGCACCTTCCATCCTAGTGGTGGAAGCTGCTTCACATGTCTGTCCTAGACCTAGTGTTAGTAGTCATATGTGGATACAAGAACCAATATGAGTGACCATAGGTAACACCACTTAAATCCCTTCACATGTCCCTTCATCCTCAAACCCTACTCCTTCGAATGAATTTTTGACAACCCTTCCTTCCCCTCATTCACATTGTCCTTCAGGCCAGAGTATCGCTACTAGCCATGTTCGTACTGCAACTGCTCACATGGTAGTATCTCAAAGTCAAGTACCTCCTGTTGTCTCAGAAGGTCATATTCCTATTTCTGGATCATCCCATGGTCCATCACAAGGAGTTCCCCATATCCCTAATTATGGAGCTTCTCATGGGACATCCCATGGGACACCTTATGGAGCTTCTCATGGACAATCTTATGGACCACAGTATGGACAGAACTATCAACCTTATGGGTACGAGTATCAACAACCTGCTTACTCTTCTAATTATGGCTTTGTAGCACCGCATAGTCAAGGTACACCACATCATAATGCTTCCATGCAGCCCTACACGGGTCAAATGGGAGGACGATATTATGGCCAAGGCCATGGTATTTACAGTAATCAACTTTATATGAACTAGAATTATTAGGGACGTGGCATAAACCGGCTCAACCTAGGGTCCCTTTCCTTGCAACATTGAACTTACCTGACTTATCAAGACTTATGAATGATCCAGTATCTCATGACCCATCTTGGTTGGGTGTCCCTAACAAGCTTCCCTCCGACATTCCCAAGTTCCAAGGAAAAGTAGGAGAATATCCTAGTGAACATGTCACTACTTTTCACCTTTGGTTCTCTTCCAATTCCTTACATGATGACTCAATCCGTTAAAGGCTATTTCAATGCACCCACCCGGCCTATAGTGAAATAATATATAGAGTTACCAAGGAGGGCATTTGTTTTGTTCGATGACCTTGCCATGAATTTCCTTAATCACTTTCAGCTACCTGTGCGTTATGATGTTGGTACCGAACTCTTGTCGACATTTCGACAAGACAAAGCCACACATATCTTGGATCATATTCAAGAGTGGCGTATATAGAAGAGATTCATTAAAGCCTTTATACCACCGGAATTTCTCCTTGAGTGGTTCCTCAAGTCGTTGTTACCTTACATCGCGAAGGATGTTTCTACATTCGGAGTCCAAAATGAGGAACAAGCAATCTTTAGGGCATAGGATTTTGATTTGATATATGCTCAATCCATACTTTTGTATGATATCATATTGTTGCAGCTGCAACCTTTTTCCCAAATTTTTCAAATTTTGGACCCTCTTTTTGACTTTATCTTGCCTAGGATTGTTTGGTTTCCTGAAATTTGTTATTCCTCTGCTATAAACTTTGATTTTTTGAAGACTGTGGAGTTTGTTTATTTTTAGAGCTTAACATTTGCTCTCTCGATGATTTTGTTTTATCACTATCGAAATTTTATTGAAGATTGAGTTGGGGCTTTAGTTCTCTATGCCGCCACTGTTTCGGAGGTTAAACAAACTAATTTTACCACTGCCTAGCTGAAATTCATTTGAGCACTTAACATTTTAATTTTTCAATGACTTTATTTCCTTTATCATTGTCAGAATTCAGATGATTCATTAACTATTTTCTTTCTATTGTTTCGAAGTTTAAACAAGCTAGTATCACAGTCACCCAGCCGAACGTCTTTAGTTTTATTCAAGCACTTAACATTTTTCATTTTTCGATGGTTTGGTTTTATCACTGTTGGAGGTGAATTGATGAAGGAATCGGGGCATTGGTCCTCTATGTCGCTGATGGACAGTTCTTATTCTCGCCGATCCATGGCCTATTGCTAATTGTGGTTTTACTATTTAAACCTTTGACTTGATTTCGCTTTATCGCTACCAGAGTGATGTTTGACAATTGATCGGAGGGCTAGTCCTTTGCGTTGCCGACACGGTGACAGCGTTGAGTTTTAATTCGCCGATACATAGTAGTTAAAGCTTTCGATAGTTGATGGTTTCATGTTGACCATGGAACCTTTGGTCTATATGTCTTCCATCGTTGCAGCTGCTTAGTGAACTAACCATCTGACATATAGTCCTTCCACTCACCGATGCCAATGTGATTAGTGGGTAGTGGTTCTAATATTTGATACGTAACTACGGCGGCGTTTAGTGCTTTATATTGCCGACACTACGGAGATGCTTAGTTTTAAAGTCACTGATCTGTACTCCTTAGAGACTCCGATCGCCAAATATTTCAGTTGGTCATGGAACCCATAGTCTGTTTACTACCCGTCATTATGGATTTCTAGTGAAATATCATGCCGATCCATTAGTGGTCCCATCCGCCGATAGGGTTTTCCCATCAATTTGGTGTGCTTTTACCCTATTTCATGGGCAATGGAGGTTTCGAATTTTTTGATCGAGTTGGGGATTTTGTGATGAGAACATAGTACAGGGCCTCACATTTGATGATTAGTCTTATTGATAGTGTGGTTTATGTTTTATTGAAAAGTTAGATGATCTTGAATGTAGTCCAAATTAATGCTGAGTTTTTCGTTTTTAACTGTAGACGGACTCAGAGGATTTTTCATACCTAGCCTGGTGATTGATGCTGCAAAGAAGACATATCTAAAACACAAAGCAGAAGAGAGTTGGCTAAAGAATGGAATAGGATAAAGGAAAAGGAAGAAGAAGAGATGAAGAAAAGAGAAGGAGAAAGTGAGGGTCTAATATCAACATGATCTAAAAAAAAAGACCAACGGATTACTGAACATAATCGATAGTAGTAGAGGCCCAAGCTTGGGAAAATTTCATCAGTTACCAAGCTAGTCCCTCTTTATAAAGTTCTCTTAAATTTTAAATTTCAAATGTAACGTATTGTATAAATCATGAGCACTTACTAAAGACAAAGTTTTGGGATTGAAAGGTTGGTGAAGCCCAAAGGTCATCGAGGGGAAGCCCAAAGGTTTTGCTTTATTGTATAAGAATAGGAGAGTTAGATATAGAAATGGACTTTTTCCCAGATAGATTTGTGAGAGTATGTTGTAATAAGAACTATTTCCTTTTACAATAAAGAATTACAAGTTTCCTATTGGAGAAAGCTTGGTGGAATTTTTCAGATGCTGTGCTATGGATCTGTTGAATGTGAACTATTACGTTTTCAGCTTGTGTCTATTAACTGTGAGATCATTCTAACTCTTTGAACCTATGTTCTTGTTATGAATGCACTCTAGTTTATTCTATGAAATTTCCACTGTGAGTAATGAAGGCTTTTCATAAACAATAAGCTATCATGTTGTTCATATATCTATTAATGTTCATGTGTTTTGAAATAAGTAACAACTATCTGTGATTTTTCTTAATGCATGTGCAGAAATACATTACTCATTGATAAATGATAATATTGTTCCCTATGGATATGTTAGATAGCTAGTTTTAGTTTCTTGATGTGTGTGATTTAGATGCGAGAGAGTTAAGATGAGAGGTAAGAACTCGCGCATCACATTTTGACCACTCCTCGTATTCTCTATCAATATGCATTCTTAGATAGGAACTTGCACATCATACTTAAATTAAAAAAACTAAAATATACATGGTGTACTGGGCTGTAACCGGTAAAACATTTTATTTTGTTACTTGACCTACAGTAGCTGAACCGTAAACCGAACCGATTCCCCATACCAAACAGTAACGGGCTAGTTGGGAACGTTTACTGGGGAGAATCCCTAACTATTGTCACCTACAATTTTCCAACCCTCAACAGTTTTTGGCGCTAGAAGGAGGGCCTCCAGTGCATGGCTGGCCAAGGAAACCCATTTCCTTGAAATTATTTCACCGGTGACAGTTCTGAAAGTAGTTTGTTTCCCAATCCAACTCCGGAAGAAAAGGGTAAAGAGCATTTGTATTCTGTCGATAATGAAGTAGTTGATGATTTGAGAATATTTACTAGGGCTTATGCCAAGAATATTGGAGGATTGCTAATTATTCTTGTCTTACCCAGAAGAGAATATCGGAAGAAAGACCGCCCTATATTGGAAGACATAGTGTTGGTTGAATATTTTGAAGAACTGGTAGAAACAACCTTACAGGAAGTTCTTCAACCTCTGAATCAGTTGGCCCTAGATACACCTTACTGTTCACCTATTCATTCCCCTGTTCATTCACCACCTCATTCTCCACCCAGAATCATGGCTAATGTAAACGCAAATCAGCCACCCAACCCACCAAATCCACCACCTTCTTGGAGGGCTAGGTCACCATTAAACCTAACACCTCCTTTGTGTGATTTGCCTCAAGCTTTTGAGAAAATGTTACCTAAGTTTGACCCAAGTGAAAAGATTTTGGTAGATGATCATTTGCAAAGCTTTTACTTGGCTATAGAAGGAGTACGGGCTGGAGAACATGAAGATGCAGTCTGTAGATTGTTTCCACACACCCTAAAAGGAGCAATAGCCTCATGGTGTTGTAAAGTAAAGTATCCTATGGATAGGGTTTAAGAGGCCATCAACATACTGGGGTTGAAAGGTGAATGGATAATGTTCAGCAAGCATACATAAGCAAGTTTCAGAGATAAGAAAGGTCCACACCTGAATAACTGAAGGCTGGTCCAAGCTTTCTCTTCAATCCTCTTCTTGCTCCTCTCGCTCCAAGAGACCTGCAAAATGAATTATAGCTTCCTCAAACCAATATGACCAAATATAAACAAATGATAATAAAATAAACATGAACTAATGATCTGAATAACATCATCATATGATCATAAACAGAGATTCAATCACACATTGAACAATGAATTGGGAAGAAGAAGGGCATCACATCTTTATTGATCTTGAAAACAAGTACAAGTATACCTTCTCTTCAAGTTTGGCACCTCACAAAACCTTGATCTGGTTCTGTTGCTTCTCTTCTCCAAAGAACTCATCCTCCAAGCTCTGCAACACAAGGGGATGACCACCAGGGCAAAGGTGTGGGCAAAGAGAGTCCCGATTCCTCCAGCATAACAATGCAGAAATTCAAGTCTCCTCTCATGGACCTCCCTACCTCTATTTATATGGTTAAGGAAGAGTTAGGGTCGAAGACAAAGTGGTTACAACTGAAGAAGTCAATTGCATAACTACCCAAACTAACCGAAATTCAAAAGGTGTGTTTTTTGATATTTTTAAAAGGCATCCGTGGGTTGCATAACTAGATAGTCACGGATACGAAAAGTATACGCGGGTTGCTAGTGAAAAAGGTCATGGATAAGAGAAACTTTTTGCATTCGCAGGTACGAAATAGAGCAACTCGCATATCATTCGCGGGTATGCCTTAAGGAAAGTCATGAATACACAAAAAAACGCATATTTAGGGTATTTGTGGGCATTTTCAGACTTTGGTGTCTTCTAGAAAGTTTTAGCTAACTGAAATACCTTTCCAATGGTGTAGATATGAGGTCAAATGAAATTACAGAACTCAAGGTATGGGTCCTCCAAGATAGGTGTTTTTTCAGTGACTTTCAATGACTTTCATGAAGTGCCGTCATGGAAGTGTCGACATGCGATGGAATCATGGGAAAGTGGTCATAGGAAGAGATTTGTCATTTTGGGCTATAACACATGGTATTTCACTTTGCCTGCAAATTCAATCACATACTGGGAAACATTTGAGAGAATATTCAGAAGTAAATATGCATTCCAGAAAACTCATGCAGCTCTAATGAAAGGGTTATGCACTTTAAAGAAAGAAAGAAAGGAAAAAGTGCATAATTTCACTCAAAGGTTTGCTGCTTATTTTTAAAAAATATCTACAGCTGATAAGCCATCTGATAAAGTTATGATTGAATAATATACTTCAGCTCTAGGTCCTTACTTGGCCATGTTTTCCAAGATGTCAGTCAAGCCTACGTTATCAGAAACTTATGAAGAATCTGAGAGGGTAGAGGATGAGAAGGAAAGCATAGAAGATTATCCTGCGCAGTTGGAAGAAAAAGATTTTGGTAAGAAACCTGTATTACTGAATAAGCCTAAGGATGAGTAGTCATATGAATTTGAAGGGATCTTGAAGATGATGAAAAAGTTATCCAACAGAGTGATAGATCTAGAAAAGGAAGCTTACGAATCATATAAGCCTTCCTATAAAAGGAGAGAAGACAACAATCAATCTAAAACTCCTCCACATAGTCCTGCATCAATGAATTTAACTGAGGTAGGAATGGATAATTTTTTCACCTTTCATCAGCAACCTCATTATGAGAAGAATTGCCCCCAATGGATAAACTCTATGACATTGGTAATAAATCAGTTATTGGACTCCAAACTAACAGAGACTGATGAAGAGGAAGAAAAAAATAATCAATCCAGGAGAAAAAAAGAGGAAGATGCTTTAGTTTTATGGGATTGTGTCTCAATGTTTGATACGTTGGAAGAAGGTTCTTTGAAATGAGAGGATATATTAGAAACCAATGTGACAACAAGAAGTCAGGGTTTGGTAAAAGAAGACAAGTCAATACTACCGAAAATTAAGAGACTTCAAGAAAATATGAAGAAAGTACATAAGAACACCACAGCGGATAAAATACCTGAATTTACTAATACAAGTCAAGATTCAAAGAAAATTAATATGCATGTTAAGCCTGTTGAAGAGAAGATTGATAATGTAAAAAAGAATCTCAAAGAACATGAGATGGGATATGATATTGTGGAAGATATTAAAAAAGCTAAGGAAAATATCTCACTATTTGAAATATGTAATGTGCCTCAGCAGAAAGAAAAATTGATAAAAGCACTTGAAATACCGGAGGAAGAGCTTCCCACTAACAACCAACCTGAAGAAGAAGAAATTGGTGAAGCAAGTGTGGGAGGTAAGTCTAAATTTAAAACCCCACCATTTCTCTTAACTTTTGAGATTTTAAACTATAATGTGCACAACTGTTTAGTAGACTCAGGGGCATCAATCAATGTTATGCCACTTTCAGTCTGCACGAAGATTAATGGACAACCTAAACCATCTACCTGGTAGGTTATTCAGTTAGACATGACAGCTATGAAGGTAATTGGGGAAATGGAAGATGTTCTGATTCGCTTATCTTTAAATGAAAAGGTATGTCAGTTCATCGATATTGTAGTAGAAGACATACCTGATGCTTATGGACTTGTTTTGAGTTGAGGTTGGTCACCAAGGCTAAATGGATACTTCGCATCAGATTTGTCACATTTGTGGTTGCCTCATAAGGGAATTCCAAATCAGATAAAAATATTAAGAGAGCCCCACATGAAGCACAATGTTACTCAATTGGAAGAAAAAAATGAACCGATGAATTCTATGTTTTGAAATTACCTCATTGAACTAGAACCGGGAAATTACCAAGCTGAAGAAGGCAGCAACATATCTGACACCTACCCCTGTCTCCTTCGATTTTCGCGGGCTGATGAGATTGACTGTAAAATAGTAGATTTAGTTTCAAACGTAGTTTTTAATTCAAGTTTCGTAGAACTAGATAATGGGTAGGCATTTTCAATTTGCAGTCAATCCTAGCCCCTCAACTTATAAGTTGCCAGATTTACAGGGGTGGGCAGAGAACTAACCAGTTAATGGTTTAGTTCTCAAATTTTATTTTTCTTAATCTTTATTTCCTGATTATCTTGTACATAAATAAACTGATTGATTTATTTTATTTTGATTTATTTATTTGTTTTTATTTATGGTTTGATTGATTTTAATAAAGAAGCAAAATTTTGGTTGCATGGAGAGCATCAGAATTCTGGATTAACTAAAATCCTTGATTATAAGACTATGTACTATTGATTTATATGAAAGAAATTCTTCTAGTTCAACAGTTTTCCTAAATGGCTATGAACACATTGAATTCCTACTTAATCCTTGTAAAATAACTCAGGATCAAAAGGTCTGGAATACTATTTCGAGGCTCCATCCATCTCACATTTAAAATGTCCTAGGGGGTGACAGCAAAGACCCATGGAGAGGAAGCATGGTAAACAGTATATTATATATAAATGATCCCATGCCAAGAAATGAAAGCCAAAAAGGAAAATAAGAGTCAAAATATCCTAAGAAAGCAATATGTATCAAAACAAAGTACTGAACCATATGAGTACAAGATTTCCAAAGTTCTTCTCCGTCCGTGAGCTGAAAATTAAAAACCTCTCTCACACAAAAGGACACTATGGATAGAGGAGCCTGAATAAAATTCAGAAAGAAGGCATGTAGGAGGACTCAGAAAGGACAAAAATTCCAAAAGCACAAAAGTGCAAAATGGCATGGGAATGAGGAACAAACGAATATTTCTGTTTACCATTTGTTACAATCCTATGGTGTCCAAGCTGGGAGCTACCCGAAGGCAGAGGTAAAAAATGAAATTCATATTCCTGGCCTCAAAAGAGTTATCTAGACTTTTAAATCTTGGTTCCCATTATCCCTAAATTGGACTATCATCAATGATTAAAGTACATACATCTATCATTTTGGAAATCCAAACATCTAGAAGAATTCAGCATGTTAGTATTTATTGTCAAAATAGTTTGTTGCTCAAAGAAGAAGTTTTCCAGAGATATATGTTCACCAGGTAGTCGCCAATTGCTGCAGCTGCAACCTTTTTCCCAAATTTTTCAAATTTTGAACCCTCCTTTTGACTTTATCTTTCCTGGGATTGTTTGGTTTCCTAAAATTTGTCATTCCTCTGCTATAAACTTTGATTTTTTGAATACTGTGGAATTTGTTTATTTTTAGAGCTTAACATTTGCTCTCCCAATGATTTTGTTTTATCACTATCAGAATTTTATTGAAGATTGAGTCAGGGCTTTAGTTCTCTATGCCACCGCTGTTTCGGAGGTTAAACGAGCTAATTTTACCACCGCCTAGCCGAAATTCATTTGATCACTTAACATTTTAATTTTTCAATGACTTGATTTCCTTTATCACTGACGGAATTCGGATGATTCGTTAACTATTTTCTTTCCACTGTTTTAGAGTTTAAACAAGCTAGTATCACCGTCACCCAGTTGAACGTCTTTAGTTTTATTCGAGCGCTTAACATTTTTTATTTTTTGATGGTTTGGTTTTATCGCTGTCAGAGGTGAATTGATGAACGAATCGGGGCATTAGTCCTCTATGCCGCTGATGGAAAGTTCTTATTCTCATCAGTCTGTGGCCTGTTTCTCCTAGTGGTTTTACTATTTAAACCTTTGACGTGAATTCTCTTTATCGCTATCGGAGTGATGTTTGACAATTGATCGAAGGGCTAGTCCTTTGCATTGCCGACACGGTGGCAGCGTTGAGTTTTAAGTCGCTAATACATAGTAGTTAAAGCTTCTGATCGCCTATGGTTTCATGTTCACCATGGAACATTTAGTCTGTATGTCTTCCACCATTGCGGTTGCTTAGTGAACTAACCGTCTGACATATAGTCCTTTCGTTCACCGATTCCAATGTGATTAGTGGGTAGTGGTTCCAATATCTGATACGTAACTACAGCGGAATTTAGTGCTTTATATCGTCGACACTGTGAAGATGCTTAGTTTTAAAGTCACTGATCTGTAGTCCTTAGAGCCTCTGATCGCTGAATATTTCAGTTGGTCGCGGAACCCATAGTCTGTTTGCTACCTGCCGTTGCGGATTTCTAGTGAACTATCCTGCTGATACATTAGTGGCTCCGCCCGTCGATAGGGTTTTCCCGCTAATTTGGTGTGCTTTTACCGTATTTCATGGGCGATGAAGGTTTCTGATTTTTTGATTGAGTTAGGGATTTCACGATGAGAACACAGTATAGGGCCTCACATTTGATGATTAGTCTTATTGAAAGTGTGGTTTATGTTTTATTGAAAAGTTAGATGATCTTGACTGCAGTCCAGATTAATGATGAGTTTTTTGTTTTTAACTGTAGACAGACTTAGAGGATTTTTCAGACCCATTCTAGTGATTGATGCTACAAAGAAGACATATCTAAAATACAAAGCAAAAGAGAGTTGGCTGAATAATGGAATATGAGAAAGGAAAAGGAGGAAGCAGAGATGAAGAAAAGAGAAGGAGAAAGTGAGGGTCTAATATCAACAGGATCTAAAGAAAAATACCAACAAATTATTGAGCAAAATCGATAGCAGCATAGACCTAGGCCTGGGAAAAGTTCATCAATTACCAAGTTGGTCCCTCTTTGTAAAGTGCTCTTAAATTTTAAATTTAAAATGTAGCGTATTGTATAAATCATGAGCACTTACTAAAGACAAAGTTTTTGGATTGAAAGGTTGGGGAAGCCCAAAGGTCATCGAGGGGCAGCCCAAAGGTTTTGCTTTATTGTATAAGTATAGGGGAGTTAGTTATAGAAATTGACTTTTTCCCAGATATATTTGTGAGAGTATGTTGTAAGAAGAACTATTTCCTTTTGCAATAAAGAATTACAAGTTTCCTATTGGAGAAAGCTTGGTGGAATTTTTCAAATGTTGTGCTATGGATTTGTTGAATGTGAACTATTTCATTTTCAGCTTGTGTCCATTAACTGTGAGATCATTCTAACTCTTTGAACCTATGTTCTTGTTATGAATGCACTCTAGTTTATTCTATGAAATTTCCACTGTGAGTAATGAAGGCTTTTCATAAACAATAAGCTATCTTGTTGTTCGTATATCTATTAATGTTCATGTGTTTTGAAATAAGTAACAACGATCTGTGATTTTTCTTAATGCATGCGTAGAAATACATTACTCATTGATAAATGATAATCTTGCTCCCCAGGGATAGGTTAGATAGTTAGTTATAGTTTCTTGTTGTGTGTGATTTTGATGCGAGAGAGTTAAGACGAGAGGTAAGAACCTATGCATCACATTGTGACCGCTCCTCATATTCTCTATCAATATTCATTCTTAGATAGGCACTTGCACATCATACTTAAATTCAAAAAACTAAAATACACATAGTGGACTGGGCCGTAACCGGTAAAAACTTTTATTTTGTTACTTGACCTACGGTAGCCGGACCGTAAACTGGATGAATTCCCCATACCAAATAGTAACGGGCTATTTGGGAACGTTTACTGGGGAGAATCCCTAACTATTGTCACCTGTGATTTTCCAGGCTTCAACACATACCTAACACTCCACATTCTAGTTTCAACCCCAAGATCAAGCCTGGACCACATGCCGATGGCATTGTGGGTTATACAAGCGCCAAACCTACAGATTCGGTTGTGAAACAAGTGAGTCAATTATCTATTAATCAATCCACTTCAGGACAAGCCACGACTTCGTCTCAACCCACTCAATGGTGAGTGTACTTTCCATGCAATCTCAGACCAGAATGGAAACCAGCAGCCCAGAAGGAATAAGAAAAAGGGTAAAAATAATCGTAAGGGTGGGAACAAGAACAAAAATGATAATTTTAATGACAAGAATGCCCGCACTGATGGGGGGGGACAAATAGTCTAAACATAAGGTTAAATTTCCTTGCAAATTGTGTAAGGAAGACCACCTCACTCACTTGTGCCCTCATATGGAAGATGCCTCAAGATTCATAGCACAGGGCCCAGCTTTGCTAACTAATCCTTTACCCCATAATCGAAATATGAACTCGAGGACCAATGATCCTCATTATGCGTCAGGAAGAGATCAAAATCCAATGGAAACCAATACTGGTCATGGTTGCATCAACATGGTACATGCTACTAAGGTTGTGACTCGGCCGAAATATTATGGTTCATCACAATCGGACCTTGGAAAAGAACCCGCTCCACCCGAGAGCCCTTTTCGTATCAAAAACCCTATGGATAAACCTAAAATTGCACCTTGCATTCCTAAGGGAGTCCTAAAGCATTCGGGGCACAATCTTAATTCCTGAGCCACCCAGAACTATTCTGTTGTCGAGCCTTTGGGACAAACTCCTTGTGCGATGTCCGCACTTGAAGTACTTCAGAGTTGTCCTCCGTAAAGGAAAGCCTTGCTTTCTGCTCTTGGTATTAATGATGATAACTCTTATTATGTCATCAAATTTGAAACCATGGGACTACAACCTTTCTTGCATTACTATGTGTCTCTTTTTATTCATGTAGAGTGTCTTAATATGACCATCAAATGCACTATGATTGATGAAGGAACTGCTGCTTCCGTGATGTCTTTGTCATGCTGGAAGGGTTTGGGTTCTCCCGAGTTGTCTCAATCCACTACCACAATAGACAGATTAACTCCAGAAATCAATACTTTTCTATATGCAAGAGAAACAAATCATCTAACACTAAAGGATCTCAATTCGTACCTTATTCTGGACTATTGATGTAGATCCCCGTTGAGCTTTTCAACTCCTGCTTGTATTGGCAATTTGCTTCCTCAACATTCAACAAACAAGACAAGCATGCTATATATAATTGTGTTATACCTACTCTAGAATATATAATCAATAACATATAAGCATTTAAAATCATCCATGGATCAAATACTCATTTAAATACACATTATTGGACAGGAAAAGATATTTCTATTGATATAAAACAGAGATTACAATAGTGACAACCTCTGTCAGCACGTCTGCGAATCGAAGAAACTGAGTCATCCACTTGGGCCTCCACCACTTCAATCCTCCATCTTTCGATAGGAATCTCACAAGCAAAAGGAAATCTTGGGAAGAACACAAAGTGCTCCAAGGTACAAAGGGATGGAGACTCAAGTATAAGCTCTGGCAACAATGGAATATAGTTTTCTTGCTCTTCAATTCCTCCTTCTTCAATGTATCCAAAGGGTTACTTATATAGCTCTTCAATGGGGTAATGGAAGGTCGAATCCGAGCGATCTCAAGGCATATGGAAGGCCAAGAGACAAGTGATTTGGATCCACATCAAGGAAAACTCCAAAATAATTTGGCCTTTTGCACACATCCCGATGTACGCAGGTTTAAGGGTCAAATCCGCATATATATGTGAGAAAGGGATTAAAAGTCACGTATAGAAATTATTGCATCTTTGCAAAGATTATCTTGGAAACATCAAAGTTACAAAAATGGTCCATTGGTTCTAAAGAGTCTACAGATGGACAGGGAAGGCCATAAAAGTGGATCCACCATGTGTGGTAAAATCCATTGTAATAGATGCCCCCTAATGTGTGAGGTCTAAGGGGTCATACGATGACCTAAAAACATTATAATTCCATCCAATAAGTGGAGTGATGAAGAACCAGGTGGAAGAACCAGCCATTGAATAGTACAATACAATAATCAAACTTTGCACATAACTGCAAGTAGATATAGCAATCCTGGATACACAAGAGTACAATGGCCATGAATGGGCATGCTACAAAATATGACATGTGTGGTCATCGCCACATACAATATAGATAGATCAGAATCTCCATGATGAATATATACAAAGGATAATGATCTCCATGAAGGCTGAAGATATATAATGGATCAAGATCTCCATAATGGATGGAAACATCTGACATATACTGGAATCAAGTCACGAGAGCTGAAATCTCATGAACATTGGCACGATCAAGGAGGTAGAATATAAGAGATTCCACCAATCTGGAAAGTCTTCTACACAAACCACTATGAGTACATGTCTTACTATGTGAATAGAGGTGTCGAGGTCGAACATAGTAGTCCACCATCTGATTACCAGTCATTGATGTATACCGTTAAAAGACACGAGATCACCCACCAATAATGAAAATGGGAATCAAGGTACTAGAGTGCAAAATAACAAGTGTGAATGAATGTGTTGAGGTCGAACACTTGATAGGATCCATTGATCAGGGGACAATAATGTATTCCAAAAAACTGTCGATAGTGAGACAAGCTGCCATTGATGATTGCAAATCTCACGACACTCAAAAATGACTCTAGATTCCTATTGTTATAGCTGATTTCACCACTCCAGGTGAATCACACTTTGTATGGCCTTCCCCTATCTCGCTTCAGACTCCTTAGACCCCGTGGACCATTTTTTTTCCTTTGATGTTTCCTTGATCGTCCTTAAAAACATGTGAAAAATGATACATGCGACTTTTAAACCTATAATCGCGTATATACGCAGGTTTGACCACTAAAACCACATACATCGGGATGTGTACAAAATCCAAATCCTTTCCAAGTTTTCTTTGACATGGATTCGACTCACTTGACTCATGGCCTTCCCTATGCCTTGAGATCGCTCGAATTCGACCTTTCATTACCCCTTTGAAAAGATATATAAGGAACTCTATGGTACATTGAAGGAATATGAGAGAATTGAGAGCAAAGAAACTATATTCCATTGTTGTGGGAACTTATTCTTGAGTCTGCATCCCTTTGTCCCTTCGAGAACTTTTGTGTTCTTCCCAAGCTTTCCTTTTGCTTGTGAGCTTGCTATTGAGAGATGGAGGATTGAGGTGGTGGAGGCCCAAGTGGGGGATTCAGTTTCTCCAATTCGTAGACGTGCCGACAGAGGTTGTATCTATTGTAATCTCTGATTTATATTAATAGAAATATATTTTCCTGTCCAATAATGTGTGTTTGAATGAATATTTTATCCATGGGATTAACGGTCAAATGCGTATACATTATTGATTATATATGCTAGAATAGATCGAAAACCATGATATATAGAATGCTTGTATTGTTTACTTGTTTTTGAGGAAGTAATTGTAGAAATTCAGGCCTA
>LPNX010949028.1:187913-199953 GCA_001517045.1 Pseudotsuga menziesii | reverse complement strand
TTGATTGTTAGGTGTGCATTTTACTTCATGTTGTGTCATAACACCATTAGTTGCATGGCCATATCCCTCTTTTGAGTAATAAAGCCAATTAAAATCAACGATTAATTAAAATGAACCACACTCTTTTCTTTTATAGGGTGCACCAACAAGATTAGGTTTTAGGATATTGGAATAGTTCATTGTGAGTAAATTCTCCAAGATCACTAAACAACAACATGTATGTGTTTGTCCAGGTGAGTGTGTGAAATCCTTGGTATAACCAGTGTTTCTCAAGATCCTCCTCTCAAAAGGGAGTTAAGAACGAGGAAGTGTGAGTGGTTATTGATTGGGATGACCCCTAGTCATAACTGAGTAGCACCGAAGATATTTCCAGGATTGTATTCATATCTGGGGGCTCTTTTGAGAGTTTAGGGCTTTGCTACCTTGCCCATACGGTCAATCCCGCCTGCGACTGTCCACCTGAGCATTGATTATATTGAGGTGACCTTAGTGGCCTTACCTAGGATATCGAGGGGGTACTTTGCAGGGGTTATTCTGCAGGTGTCCTAGCCAGGTTGGGGTTGGACAGCACAGTCTCTTTACGCGTTGAAGCTGAGGGCCACAATAATTGGTTATGTACCTCCGCTTGTTGTGTATGGGAGTCTCAAGCCTCTCCTAGGTGAGACATACTTGTGTCATTTGGGAGCTCACTTATCCTACCCTTGATTGCTTGCATTTGGATTTAGATTTTATTGGTGATTGCTCTATGCATGATATCTTGCCTAGGGTTTGTGTAAATAGAGAGTCTTTTCTACTTTTTGAGTCATTGTGGATTCAGGTACGGCTCCTCGCCGTTCTCGTTGTTTAGCAAGACTTCCGTCTTCTACATCTCCTCCTTCTTTAGGAAAGATACCTAGACAGTCCAAGATGACTACTTCGTACATTGATTCACACACCATGGGAGACCATATAGAAGGTATTCCTGAACCACCTTCTCCCATTCATGTACACAATGGGGAGTTTACTCCTACTTATGATCCTTCACTCGACCTGGCTGAGTTAGGTCCTATGATTTCAGAGATAGGAACCTTTCACGATAGACCTACTCACTCTAGGGTTGATTCCCCATTGACGTGTTACCGGTATGGAATGCCGAAGGATGCCGAGACTCATTTTGAACCTGCCAGCACTAGCTATGGTAGTTATGGTATGTCTAGTTTTCCCACACATGATTTGGCATTTCATGTCGAATCTTAGTTCAAGCCTAACACTATGCCTGAGGGCACTCTCATTCCTTACCATGCGGAGAGGTTTGGGAGCACTAGTCACATTGCACCTTCCATCTCGATGGTGGAAGTTACATCACATATTCCTCCTAGGTCTAGGGTTAGTGATCCTATTAGGATACCAGATCCGAGATGAGTGACTATAGGGAATAGTACGTATGTAATCACACAGATCCCTTT
This sequence comes from Pseudotsuga menziesii, assembly GCA_001517045.1. NCBI lineage: Eukaryota > Viridiplantae > Streptophyta > Pinopsida > Pinales > Pinaceae > Pseudotsuga > Pseudotsuga menziesii. Next base: position 198,508 of record LPNX010949028.1, on the reverse strand, counting down.
GTCCTCTATCCCTAGTTCTTCAAATGTTCACCCTCCACCTTATTGACATGGTCTTTTGGGCCGAAACGTTGCTATGATTTATGTCCATACTGCGGTTACTATAATGGTTGTGTCTCAGCTTCATGTACCACCCATTGTTTCAGGAGGTCATGCTCATACTTATAGAGGTCACATTCCTACTTTCGGGATGTATATTCCTACTTCCGGAGCGTATGTTCCTACTTATGGAGTGTCTCATGGGACATCTCATGCGATGAATTATGGACCCTATTATGGGACGCAGTATCAACAGGGTTCTTCACCTTATGGGGGCAGGTATCAACAACCTGCTTATTCTTCGAACTACGGCTTTGTAGCTCCTAATAGTCAAGGTCCACCACACTATGGTGCTTCCATGCCACCCTATACAGGTCAAACAGGAGGAGGGCACTATGGCCAAGGCCATGGTGGTAATCAAACCTATATGAATCAGGGAGTGGTCCATCGACCTCATCATCCTAGGATACCTTTCCTCATGATGCTAAACCTTCCTAGATTGTCGAGATTGATGAATGATCATGTAGCTCATTACCTGGCTTGGCCGGCTGTCCATACTAAGCTTCCCTCGGACATACCTAAGTTCGAGGGAAAACCAGGAGAGGATCCAAGTGAACACATTACTACATTTCACCTATGGGGCTCTTCGAATTCTTTAAACCAGGACTCCATCCGTTTAAGGCTATTTCAACGCACCCTTATAGGGCCTACCACGAAATGGTATATAGAGCTACCTAGGGGAGCATTCGCTTTGTTCGACGACCTTGCGATGAATTTTCTTAATCACTTCCAGCTACTAGTGCATTATGACATTGGTACTGAACTCTTGTCGAAATTTTAGCAGGATAAAGGCACACATATCTCAGATCATATTCAAGAGTGGCATAGATGGAAGATGTTAATTAAGGCCTTTATACCACTGGAATTCCTCCTCGAATGCTTCCTTAAGTCATTATTGCCATATATAGCGAAGGATGTTTTTACATCCGAAGTGCAGAATGAGGAATAAGCAATTTTCAGGGCACGGGAACTAGACTTGATTTATCCTCAGTCCAGTTTGTTATATGAGATTATTCCCAATGCTCCACGTTCTAGTTTTGACCCCAAATTCAAACCTGGACCACATGCCGATGGCATTGTGGGTTGTGCAAGTGCGAAACCTGTAGATTCGGTTGCAAAACAAGTTAGTCAATTGTTAATCAACCAATCTGCTTCGGGACAAGCTTTGGCTTCATCTCAACCCACCCAAACAGTGAGTGTACTTTCTGTGCAATCATCGGACCAGAAGGGTAACCAGCAGCTCGGACGGAATATAAAAAAGGGTAAGAATAATCGTAAGGGTGGGAATAAGAATGAGAATGCTAATAGTAATGAAAATAATGATTGTAATGTTGGGGGGAACAAGCAAGCTAAACGTAAGGTTAAGTTCCCTTGCAATTTGTGTAAGGATGATCACCTCACTTACTTGTGCCCTCGTATTGATGAAGCGTCAAGGTTCTTGGCACAGGGCCCAGCTGTGCTAACTAACCCTTTACCACACAATCAAAATATGAACTCGAGGTCCCATGACTAGTCTGGTGGTGATTAAGATTCACTGGAGGGTGGCGGTCATGGTTGCATTAACATGGTACATGTTGCGAAAGTTGTGACCCATGCAAAATATTATGGTGCATCACAGCCCAGACCAAGAAAAGAGCCTGATCCACCAGGGTCCCCTTTGTGTATTGAGAAACTTATGGATAAACCTGAAGCTGCACCTCACATTCCTAAGGGATTCCTTAAGCATTTGGGGCACAATACTAATGCTCAAGCCGCCTAGAACTATTCAATTGTCGAGGATTTGGGCCACACTCCTTGTGCGATGTCTGCATTGGGAGTGCTTTAGAGTTGTCCTTCGCAAAGGAAGACGTTGCTTTCTACCCTTGGTGTGAATGATGATGATTCTTCCTCCGTGATTAAATTTGAAATCGTAAGACTTCAGCCTCGCTTGCCTTACTATGTGTCTCTTTTGATTCACGTATAATGTCTTAATATGACTGTCAAGCGCACTATGATTGACGAAGGCGTTGTCTCTTCTGTGGTGTCTTTATCATGTTGGAAGGGTTTAGGTTCCTCTGAGCTGTCTAAATCAGCGACCATGTTAACTACGCTCGATGGGAGATCGTTTAGGTTGCACGACATACTTCCTTCCCTTAAATTTCATTTGGGAGGGAAGACCATTGCAATAGAGGTCAAGGTGGTTGATGCACCCCTTGACTACAATCTCTTGTTGGGTAGGAATTGGATATACAGTATGCAAGCCATTTCTTCTTCCCTATTTCACGTTGTATGTTTTCCACATAATGGGAAGATAGTCATGATTGATCAAATGACATTCAAGATTCCGTCTGTTACCGCATCTTTGGGAGCTTCGATCCCAATCGTTGAGCACTCTCAGCCGGCAACTAGGAGTGTGGGTGTAGGCATATATCCATCCCTCATGGGAAGCTTTAGTTGTCCTGCACCGATTCTTATGATAGGATCTAGTTTCGGTGAGGCTTTGACATCTATGAGATTGGTGTCTTTTCACACAAGTCATATGGAAGATCCTTGGATTCTTCCTACACCGAGTACTCCGAGTGAGCCCATCATGACGGACGTGCCGTTTCTTGCAACTATGATAACTTATCAAGATAACCTCAAGTGTGTTGCAGAGCCTAGTCCTTCCTCTTTGTGGACAGAGGAGGAGGACCCTTATGTGCTGTTGGCATGGGCAGTACAGTATTCTCATGCGCACGACAGCCTTGATTCGATTTTCCCTTCAGATGAAGCGATTATTGAGACTATGTTGGGAGTTGAACCACCATGGGAGGAACTCCATCATAGATCATAATTTCTTCTTGAGATTGACTGCTTGGAGCATGATGACTTTAGGGTGGTTCTTAGTGCGAGAGTTGGTAGTCCTATGGTTTCGTTAAGCTCTTCTGGTCAGATGGCTGATGGAAACATGGTGAACATATCTTCAATGATTCCTATCAACATCTCTCGCAATCCTGGTAGGATAGAGAATGTCTATATTAGGGCGGAATGTTCCCATGCTGGGCTTCTAGAATACACCCAGCTATTTAAAGAATTCCGTGATATTTTTGCTTGGTCTTATGATGAAATGCTAGGTATCAACCCTCGTATTGTCGAGCACAAGATTAAGACTTATCCCAATGCTAACCCTATTTGACAACGTTTGCGTGTGGTGAATCCTAGGAAAGCACCCACGATTAAGGCAGAGATATAAAAGCTGTTAAAAGCCGGTTTTATCTATCCCGTTCCCTTGACGGAGTGGGTTTCAAACCTCGTTCTGGTGGATAAGAAGCAGGGAGTGATCCGCATATGTACTTATTTCAGCGATTTAAATCGTGCCTATCCTAAGGACAATTTCCCCACACCATTTATTGATTAGATTTTGGATGAGTGTGCGGGTAGCGAGGTTTTTTCCTTTATGGACGGCTTTTCTGGGTATAATTAGATACAAATTAAACCTGAGGACCAACATAAGACTGCATTTATTTGTCCTTGGGGAAATTTTGCATATCAAAAAATGCCTTTTGGCCTTAAAAATGCCGGAGCTACATTTCAGCGAGCAATGACCTTGATCTTCCATGATCTCAAGTCGATCATTGAAGTATTTTTGGATGACCTTGCTGCTCATTCTCGTATGAGAATGTGTCATCCCTATCACTTGAGATTGGTATTCGAAAGATGCCGACACTATTTGGTTAGATTAAATCCTCATAAGTGCATATTTTGTGTGAAGTCAGGTCGTTTGTTAGGATTCATCATTTCTAAAGAGGGTATAAGAGTCGACCCTTTGAAGGTTGAGGCAATACTTCAGTTGTCTCCCCTGAAGAATATTCATCATCTTCAATGTTTGCAAGGCATGGAAAACTTCTTACGAATATTTGTTGTCAACTTTTCCAATTTGACTAGAGGCTTCATGCATTTATTGAAGAAGGACACCCCCTTTTGTTGGGATGAGAGAGCCTATGAGTCCTTTGATGCACTCAAGCAATCCCTAGCATCAGCCCCGGTGATTAGTTTCCCAGACTATAGCCGTGATTTTACACTTTATGTGGCCGCATCCATGGAGATGATTGGTATGGTTTTGGTTCAAGAGGATGAGGAGATCCAAGAGCATGTCATATACTATCTGAGACAGAACCTTATTGACGCAGAGATTTGTTACTCTCATGTCAAGAAGCTTGCTTTAGCTACCATACATGCGGTTCAGTGGTTGAGACATTATATTCTCCTTTGCCAGAACTTGGTTGTAGCCCATGTCAATCCATTTCAATCCGTCCTCACTTAAAGGATGACTGTGGGAAAATATAATAAATGGATTTTCATTCTGCAAGAATTCGATCTCGAATTTGTTTCGGAAAAATTGAAGAAGTCTTTAATTTTTGCAGAGATTATATCGGATTTCCTGAGCAAGGCTGAGGAGTTGGTTTGTGAAGATACATTTATCGATGAACACATCTTCTTAATCTCAACTTTAGACCCATGGTATGGGGATATCATAATATATTTATAAACATTGAATACCCCTACTTACCTCTCACGAGATGAACGATAACGATTACATTATGTCTCTAAGAACTACCTCATCATGGATAACACTTTGTACTGCCGTGGGGTAGAATCCATTTTATGACATTGTTTAACTCATGAAGAGGCTGAGATAGTGCTGAATGATTTCCATGGAGGGGTGTGTGGTGGTCATTTATCTGGAATTTTGACAGCTCAAAAGATCTTAAGAGCGGGTTATTTCTGGCCATCAATTTTTAAGGATTGTGTAGATGCGGTCAAGAGGTGCCACTCTTGCCAGGTGTTTGCATGTAATATGCACTCGAAACCTTCCCCGTTATATCCCATTATCACCACCGGTCCCTTCACTAAGTGGGGGCTTGAATTTATAGATTGAAACCCAGCGTCGGCTGGGGGGCACCATCATATTATAGTGGTTGTTGATTACTTCATGAAATGGGCTAAGGCTGTGCCTACAGTTAAATCTGACGGTGAGACAACCACCCACTTTGTATTCAACCAAATTATTACTCGGTTTAGAATTTCGAAAGAGCTTGTCACTGACCATGGCTTGCACTTTTAGAAGCATATGATGGAAGAGTTGGAATCAAAGTTAGGGTACAAGCAAGATCATTCCTCCTCTTACCACCCTCAAGCGAATGGATAGGTAGAAGCAGTGAATAAATCACTCAAATCCATCCTCCAATGAACCATCGCACAAAGCAAGAATAATTGGCACATCATGTTATATCCTGCTTTGTGGGCATATAGAACCGCTGTTAAGACTTCCATGGGTTTTTCTCCATATCAACTTGTACATGGAGTGGAGTCGATATTATTAGTTGAATGCGAGATTCCTTCTTTGAAGCTAGTTGTAGAACTCTTACCAGACACTTCACCATTGGAGGAACATTTGGTCCACCTTGAACAACTTGATGAGCAGCATTTAGATGCCTTGGTGGCTCTAGAGGTAAATAAACATCGCATAAAGGTCCAATACGATAAGTCTATCCATCCAAGGAGGTTTAGTGAGGGATACTTGGTCCTTTTGTGGGATCAACCGAAAGAGCCCTTGGGGGCAGGAAAGTTTAATCCCATGTGGCATGGTCCTTACATGGTCAAACGTGTGTTAGAGAAGGGTGCTTATGAGTTAGTGGATTATGAGGGAATGACCTTGGTGGAGCCTACAAATGGGCTCTATCTCAAGAAGTACTATGCATGATTTTCAACCAAGGCTAGTTATTGTATATTATTGTACAGTTTTGCATAGTTAGGTTTGTGATTAGTTTCTGTTTCTTTTGGTAGATGTCAATGGAATCTTCCACCTACATAGGATTCACGGATGGTGCGAGCCGTCACACTCAACACTCAGCCTCAGCTGCTTGGGTGATTTATACTCCTATGGGTCAGTTACTATCTTCAAGATGCGTATGTCTATGGCCATCTTCCAACAATGTTGTTGAATATAGTTCTATTATTGAGCTTCTACGGGATGCCATTTCACATGGCGTTCTCTCTCTTGAGGTATGTCTTGATTCGGATTTAGTAGTGTCACAGCTTAATGGTTTGTACTATGTTAGAGATCTAACGTTATTAAGAACATTCTTACGTGTGAGATTATTAGAATGACAATTTGACAATATAACATACATACACATTCCAAGAATTAATAATCAAGTTGCTGACTCATATGATAACTACGTGTTATATTGGCATTTGTTTCATTCACAATAAATTCATCACAAACACAATTTTTACACATGTAAATAAATAAACCGATCACCATAAAATTTTATATAAACATCCAAAATGTGGTAATACATAGTGTCATGATACAAAATTGGGGCTCTCGAGCCACCAACATATAATACACGGTAGTACAAAATGTATACACTCCCAGGTATCTAATCCTGTGGAGGAGGAGGGTTATGATTATGGAAGGTCACTACAGCTCTAGCTAGCTTTCGGAATAATCGCACCCATGCTCATGGTACGCCCACCACCTGGCGCTGCATAGCCTTAGGCAAGTCCTTGACTTGTGCCATGGAAACCCTATGTGTCAAACTCACAAAATTGGTATGAATGCTTTGGAGCATCCACTCCGCATCCACACCCGTGATATCATCTCCTCTTCCCCTCCATCTATGACGAGGGAAGCCTTCCGGCCACCATGGTCCCACATCTGCACACAAATGGTATATGTCACAATGTATTGTCACACAAAAATATGTCATTTGATTCCATATAATTAGAAAACACAAAAAATTAAATAACTCAAAAATTAAAAAAGAGAGGGTCGAGATTCGTTACCTATATCTCCATATGCCGATCCTGGTGGTAGCGGCATGTCCGGGTCCCCTCGGAAATCTATCCCCGCATAGGGGTAGTCATCGATGGAAACTATCTGTCATCACCACCACGGAAAGAAGTCAGCTGGATAGGGGTTGGCCACCCTACCTCCCCCCAGTCTACGCATAGCATTTTCCCAATGAGGTTGGGTTGGATCTCGAACCCCGTGAAGAGGAACGTCCACTCTGGGGCTCAATCCTGGAACACGCTTGAAGAAAAATGTGCTCAATATACTACTGAACTTGAATTTTCACACTCTACCTGCCTTACACTCACTAAGCTGATGTTTCATGTTGCTCAGTAGTGTAGTGCTCTAGTCATAAATTGTGGGTCTCATGCACTCCACTGCATAGAAAATCAGAGGCCGCGAGGCCTGGTGGAGTGATACCAAGCCTACTATCCTACCTAATGTCAATAGTATGGCCTTTAGGCCCAGTACCTGTATAGCATTGGTAGGGACCTGAATTCCCACCTTCTCTGTGTCTAGATAGCAGTACACCACAATGTACTCGTTGATAGTCAGGCCACTTCCTGGCCCACCACGAGATGGAAGGTTCACTACCTCCCCCCATCAGGAAAGCCCAGTAATGAAGTATATGTCCTACACCTCTATAGTGAGGGACATCCCATCTATTTGGAAGGACTCAGAGTCTAGATCGCAGTAATCCACTAGCATCTACAATAGTCTTGGTTTGGCTCTCAAGCCACCAAGACACCAAAAATTATAGAGTCCACATGCACGTAGAGATTTTTGAGCCATTAGATCGGCCCTTACTGCTTCCTCTAGCTCACCATGTTCATGCTCTCTCCACTCTAGGACCATCCTGCACAAGAAATTGCAAATTTTCCCATTAGATTATTGAAAAAACCTTATGCATGGCCTCATACATGACTGTTTTCAAAACAGGCGCGTATGTATGTATGGGGGCATTTTCTGCATATATCCAGCCCTATACGTGGAAAAATACTCAATTTTCGCATGGGACGTAGTGCCCTTTTTAGGTTGGACTAGAAATATTAATTGACCATGGAATTTGATAAAAATTGCAGAGAAGAGAATGGGTAAATACCTGGAAGAAACGGTAGTAGATTCCACTGGCTGGATCTCCTGGAATTCGCTGTTGAAAATCTGAGTTTAAATGGGTAAAAGTTTCAAATGTTTTATAATATTTTGAATTGTTTACTATTTATAGAAAATTTTCAAATATTTGAAAAATTTTACCCCCTTTCCTATAGTTTTGACAATTTCTAACCATTTTGGATCATTTTTGACATAATTCATGATGTAGAGGACCTTTTTCAGTACCGTTTCAGCCGTTGGATTGACCCGTTCATGCCGATATCAGGTATCATATCGAAACTGGCATATAGGTTAGGTTTCATCACCGTTTGCATTTTGCATGACCTTATGACTGTTTCATCATAACCTTAGGTATGAACCCACTCCATTGTGTCACAGAACCTTCTTGATTTTTTAGAAGTGGCACGATATGAGTGGTAGAGATTCACCTTACATGGGTATCCTAGTTAGCACCTTATTTGCATTTGGTGTCCATGCTGACGTTTTCTCCTTTAGGGTGTGGGATTCCGTTGTATAGTACTGCCATGACATTTCGCAAGAGCCTTATACTCCTCTTGATCTTTTGCTGGCCTATTTCCCTTAGGACTCCCTCATGTCAAGTTGTGAATGCATTATCATGAGCTTTTCATACCTTATTGAGATTTATGCCAGCTTCCCTCACATTGCGTTTCAGCCATATAGCGTGAGCTTGTCTCATGTCTAGCCATGCAGAGCCATTTTTTATCATCCTTCGCAGCTTGTTTCCCTTTTTATCGGGAGGGGATTTTCCCCTAAGTGTCGATATCCTACACATGTATCCTGGCATTGAGCATAGGTATGTTCCACTACTTGGAACTAGTTTGTTTTCCCTTATGACACTTGTCTCCTCCTAGTCTGTAACTATAAAGCCATTTTATTATTTTTCAAGCTTTTTAAATAATTGAAAAAGTCCAAAAAAATCAAAAAACCAAAAAGCCGGACAAGGAAAGATGTTATCTTTGGCAACTGTCGAGTCATGTCACCTTCGAACAGAGCACTATATATCACATCCATTGGTTGGGTTTATAGTTTGACTTTAGGAGCTATACTCGTTTATCTGAGTTTATCTCCACCGACTGGTTAAGCTTCTAGTCCCCATGGAGCCTTTGCCGATGCCTCCTGTGTCACAAAGATGTCCCACTTTGTATATCGAGTCTATGCTGCCTTCATTTAGTCACCATACACTATTATGCTCTTGTTCGAAGGAAGTTGAAGCCTGATTCAGCCATTCCTCAGTTATCTTGACTTTGCATGTCAGCCATTCCTGGTACAGTTACTGGTTCTTACACCTTATGATCGAGTCCTTCCACATTATACATCTTTATTGAGTGCCTCGTGTTGGATGATGGGGGATGACTTAATGCCCTCTTTCCAATGTATTTCATCCCATCGACTTCAGATCATTTATTATGGGATTGGAATCTAGAGTCATTTTGAATGCCTTGAGATTTGCAGTCATCAGTGGCAGGTTCTCTCGCCATCAACAGTCTTTGGGAATACATCAATGTCCCCTAATCGATGGATCCTCTCAACTGTTTGACCTCAACACATTTATTCACACTTTTTAGTTTGCACTCTAGTACCTTGATTCCCATTTTCATTATCAGTTGGTGATCTTGTGTCTGTTAACGGTATACATTAATGACCGGTAATCAAACAATGGACTACTATGTTCAACCTCGACACCTCTATTCACATAATAGGACATGTACTTGTAGTGGTTTGTGTAGAAGACTTTCCAGATTGGTGGCATCTCTTATATGCTACCTCCTTGATCGTGCCAGTGTTCATGAGATTTCAGCTCTCGTGACTTGATTCCAGTATATGTCAGACATTTCCATCCACTATGGAGATCTTGATCTGTTATATATCTTCATCCATTATGGAGATCATGGTCCTTTGTATATCTTCATCATGGAGATTCTGATCTATGTATATTGTACATGGCGATGACCACTTATGTGAGATCTTGTATCATGCCTATTCATGGCCATTGTACTCTTATGCATCCAGGACTGCTATATGTATTTGCAATTATGTGCAGAGTTGTATCATTGTACTATGTTGATTGGGTGGCTGGTCTTCCACTTGGGATTTTTCATCACTCCACTTCTGGGATGGACTTATAATGTATTTCGGCCATCGTATGACCCCTCTGACCTCACACATTAGGGCGCATTTGTTATAGCTGATTTCACCACTCCAGGTGAATCACACTTTGTATGGCCTTCCCCTGTCCCGCTGCAAACTCCTTAGACCCCGTGGACCATTTTTTGTCCTTTGATGTTTCCTTGATCATCCCTAAAAACATGTGAAAAATGATACACACGACTTTTAAACCTATAATCGCGTTTATGCGTGGGTTTGACCACTAAAACCGTGTGCATCGGGATGTGTACAAAATCCAAATCCTTTTGGAGTTTTCCTTGACATGGATCTGAATCACTTGACTCTTGGCCTTCCCCATGCCTTGAGATTGCTCGGATTTGACCTTTCATTACCCCTTTGAAAAGCTATATACGGAACTCTATGGTACATTGAAGGCATAGGA